>CM076571.1:127076432-127155200 GCA_034641835.2 Pinus albicaulis | reverse complement strand
ATGGAATAGCAAAGCAAATAAAGGATTGAACAACAATTCTGAAATAGAACAGCAAGTCTAAAATGGAACAGCAATTGAATAACTAAGTCCCGCAGGTTGTAACCAAACTTAATCTATTAACTCAAATGCATTCTTTGCAATCAAATAACATTCTTTCACTCTAAAAGCAATTCACACAAATCACACTAATGGAACAGCAATAACTATTAATGAATTATGGAACAGTACTGATAAATCAGAAACGCGCACAACACGAACGTTTAGTATAACAGCTCTGTAACAAAACAGTAAGAACATGCAATTAACTCTTGAAAGGATTAATAACTTGATGCGGAGTCAACACACGATTCTATCTGTAAAAAACCTCAATGATTCAATCTTTAACAAAGCATGTAATATGAACTTATAAAGCATATCAAATTACCAAATAACAATGATAAACAAACCACACAAAAGTCAAGTCGTAATGGTACAGAAGCAAGTGTCCTTCGGGGCCGGGCCCTTAGCCTCCAAGGATACACCGCTTTAAGTTAATCCAGACGCAGAGATGAAATAATCACCAAGCTTTTATTAATGCATCGGTCAAAAATACATTGAACCAGTTCTCAACGAGACTCAATAATCAAAGTTGATGTTTTACAGAAAATTACATAAAAGCGTATCCTATCTATCAAGCTAACAGTGTTGTCCCTTTATATAAAGGTGATGGCGGAGATGTCCAAGTAACATGATAAATAAAGCAGCGATCCCTCAGGATCGAAGATCCTGAGGGATTCGCCAAACTGTTAATTCTTCATCCTTTCCTTTCTTTGGCGCCGAGCTGGTGTCTTCTCCTTCTTTTCCGAGCCGATTTGCTGTAATCTATTTAGCCTTGTTTGCATTCGGTTCTCGTTCAGAGGGACAGCAGTTATCTCGACTTTGTCCTTTCCTTTGGAACGGAAATTCCTCGTTTTCTCCTTTTCCTGTACAGAAAATAACCATTATCAGTGGCTAAGTCTTGCATATCAATTCTCACATGTTTTGTTATGGTTCCTTATTACTTTCCAAATTCATGATACAAAAAGGTTCACAAATTCTATTAAAAAGCCACTGAAATAGTCATCAAAAGCATACCCTCTAAAATAGGACAGCAAATGAATACTAAGTCCCGCGGGTTATATTCAACTTAATCTATGCACTCTTTGCAATCAAGGAACATGCCGTTAATCTAAAGGCGAATGACACAAATCATATTAATGGAACAGCAATAACAGTTGGGAATTATGGAATAATACTGATGCATTAGAAACGCACACAACACAAATGTCAATAGAACAGCTCTGTAGCTTGACAGTAAGGATATGCGATTAAATCTAGAAAGGAATAAGAGCGCAATGCAGAGTTAACACACAAATCTGGCTGTAGAAACTTCAATGATTCAACTTAAACAGAGCATGTAATCTGAACGTATAAGCATATCAAATAATCAACTAACAGTAATGAACAAACCACACATAAACGAAGCTGTAATGGTACAGAAGCAAGTGTCCTTCGGGGCCAGGCCCTTAGCCTCCAAGGATACACCGCTTTGGGTTAACGCAGATGCGAAGATGGAATAATCACCAGTCTTTCATTAATACATTGATCAAAAATACATCGAACCAGTTCTCAACAAAGCTGAATAACCAAATCGAATGTCTTACAAAAGATTACATCAAACGTATCTGATCTCGCCATTCTTTGTCTCTAAACTAACAGTACTTGTCTCTTTTTATAAAAACGATGGTGGAGATGTCCAAGCAATTAGATAAGTAAAGCAGCGATCCCTTAGGATCTTCGATCCTGAGGGATTCGCCAAACAGTTAACTTTCATCCAGTCTTTGCTATTGCGCTGAGCTGGTGTCCTCTCTCTCTTGCCCGAGCCGATTCTCCTTGATCTTGTCTCCCTATGTTTACGTTTGGTTCTCATCCAGAGGAACAGCGGTTATCTCCACTTCGTTCTTATCTTTAGAGCAGCAACCCTTCGTTTTCCTCTTTCCATGTATAGAAAATAACCATTATCAGTGGCTAAGTTATACATATCGATTTTCACATGTTTTGTGATAGTTCCCTGTGACTTTCTAAATCCATGATACAAAAGGTTCACAAATTGTATTAAAAAGTCATTAAAGTAATCATCAAAATCATACCTTTTCAGTACTCCACACACCCCCTTGCTTACCTTGTCTCATGTCCTCATGAAAACATTGTAGTTGACATGTAATGCAGTGAGAGAGTATGCTGGAGAAGGAGTTTCATGCGGAGGCCTACAACCATGTTGAGTGATTAAATAATCAAAGAACTGACCTGCTTGCCCTTCAGGCATATCATACAGGGCCTGGTATCCATGTGCTGGATGCCAAATAATTGGAGCGCGAAATCTACACCCTAACCAGGATGACCCTGCTTTTAGAAGGCTCTGTGTGACTTCCTCTTGTTCCTTCATCCATCCTTCAAAAACCTGTCTTTTAGATTGACTGACATCCCTTAGTTGCTGCTGCAACTCTTCATATTTCTCTAGCGGAACCGTTTGCTCTTTAAGTTGCTCCATTTCTTGCCGTGCTTGTTTCACCATCTTGTGCATGCATCAGTAGAGGCGGGGAGTTTTACCTGAACCTTCTTGTTACGCTGTTTAGAGTTCAGGACCCTGATTACCCCTGAGGGTGGTGCCTCCGTCTGAATTTCCTTATCATCTTTTTCTGTCTTAATCGGAACGGCAGTTGGAACCTCCGAGTCTTGGAAAACAGTCTGCTTGCGGGCCCTCTTTTTCCTCTTTACTTTCTGGTTCTTTTTCAAAATCCTGATTTGTTGCCTGAGCTGTGTTATCGTGTTTAATAGTTTAGTCCGTTCCTTCCTCAACTTCTTGATTTCCATTGATTCCTTTGAAGGAACGGCAGTCTGTTGATGATGAACTGGATCATGACCAGTTGCTACCTCTTCCTCCTGAGGTTTTTCCTCACTGCTCTGCTCCGGCGGTTCTGGTGTATGTACCTCAACTGGTTCTGATTCTTCCTCCCGGGGTTCTTCCTCTAGATTCTCCTCTTGTGACATGGGAACAGATTGTTCCCGTTCGGTATTTTCTTCTTCTTCATCATGCATGGGCATGTTCTCTTCTTGAAATCGGTCGTGGGGATTCTCTGAGCTAGAAGGTTGACCGTATTTACTCATATTGGCCAGGATGGCGGCCAGGTCATCTTCTCTTAGTAAGTCCTGTAATGGACTATTCTCCTGCTGTCCCATTTATTCTTCCTGTTCAGTTTCTGCTTCTTTTTCTGTTCCCGTAGGCTCGGGTACTTCTTCTTCGGGTTGCTCATCTTCAATTATTATTGGTTGGCTGGTGCCTTCCTGAAGCTGTTCCAGCCTTCCCCTTATTCGAGCCAACCGGGCTGACTTTCTGGGTTTGTTTATGCTTCCTCTCATCTGAGCTAACCGAGCTGATTTCCTGGGTTCCTCTGGTTGCTCGGGTGAATCAACTACATACTTTCGCTTTGCGGATTCTTGATGTAATTCTGGTTGCTGCGATGTACTAGCAACATTTTCTCTGCGTTCTGCCTGTTGTTCTGGTGTGTTTATAGAACGTCTGCGTCTCAGGGATGGTTCTGTCGATCTTCCTTCAATCAGTGCAATGAGTCTTTCCCAGCTGATCTGCTGCTGGGTAAGACTATAACTAACAACAAGTCGAATTAACCCGTGGTGACTAACAATTGCCTCTACGTGCTGTGCCCTTTTCATACTTTGTGCAGCATCATGTAATGACGAATTTAAGAGTGCTGGTAAATTCACAGAGCATTTCTGTTTTAGAACAGCTAAAAGTTTAAGGTGTCGGGGTCTTACCACGTCTTTTCTTCCTTCGCAAGTAATGTAGCTCTGTATTATTCTTGCTAGCTCTGTCCAGGGTTCGCCTAGGGTCGCTGGCAAAATTCCTTTCCCTTTGATTGTCAAATGCTGGCCTTCATCTTGGAAGATGTCGATGACCTTCTGTAATCGTTCCTTTTTGAATGTCCATACCGGTCCGGTAGCTGGTAGTCCTGATACTTCTGCAATTATGGCATCAGTGACCGTTATGCGTTTCCCTCTTACTATGGAGTGGTCTTCTTGTAAATTCTGTAAGAACTCCATTGCTACTGTCTCATTACCCTCCTGTAAGCGATTGAAATAGTTCAACCATCCTGCCCTTTCCAGGATTTCTCGGGCAGCAGCAGAGATCGTTAGCTGTTGAGGCTCACTATGAATTGCCTTGCCCCCATGATTTCGCTGCGATTTCTAAATGGAACAGCAAAAACGTTTTCGGTTTGAAACACAGAGAGCAGGGTTTCGCAAAAGAAAACACAGAGTATGCAACAGTGTAGCAAAAACAACTTGTGCGAAAAAATAAAAATAAAAATAAAAATATGCCATGCCGTGAAACCATGCCAAACCGTCGTGAACCAGATTTTCCGAATGATGAATTGACACGTAACACAGGGAATGATGAGGTTAACCTCCCCCCCCCGCAGTGTGATAGGCTGTCCCAGCCGGCAAATAATGGAGCGGCACCCAGTCTGTAATCAAGTCAGAAAGGAACAGAATGTGAATTTATGCCATGTTGAAAAAGGACAACAGATTACCGAAATCGAGGCGGAGGATGGATCGCGTGATATGATTTGAGGCTGCTGTGTTATGATTTGAGGCTGATGGATAGGCATGTATCGTATTCGCCAATCTTAATCGGTCATGGTCACCTCCGTTGCCATGATTGGTAATGATAAATATTCATGCGGTGTATAAATCGGGAAATAACATGTGATTAATGCCTAGGATAAAGAAAAAAAAGAGTGTTAATATCTTACCTATTGGCGTAAGCAAGGTGACTTCGATACCATTAACATTACTCTGCTGCCAACAGGTGTCCATAACCTTGGCAGAGTTGTTTTTTCACCCCCGGAACCATGATCCTGTGTGTATACTTAGGACTGTTAGTATGTCAGAATGTAGACCATTATGCTGGCTTGGTGACCAGTTAACCATAATGCCATTCACGAGGAAAGAGCGAAACGTGGGCAGGCCGGCTCTTAATGAGACCTCCTGTTCCAAGGTTTGCTTATTTTGATACACCTTTTGGACCATATCCCTGGTGTGGTGGCCAGAATGGGAATGCCACTTCACTTCCCTCCTCATGATCATGGTAGGCTGGCTCTCAATGAGACCCCCTATTCTGCATTTGACATTTGACATGTTTTTTTCTTTTTCCTTATTTATACACAAAGGGTGGTTCAGCACTCCTTAAGAGTAGGAATGGTGGAAGAAGTCTTATTATCTCAATAGGAAGATTTAAACTCTTTGCCCTTATTCCCAAATATTAATAAAAAGATTTTTAAGGGAATCAGCATGATAAAGATAACCAATCATGGAAAAATTAGTAAAACCATGTCACAAAAGGTAAGAAATAAGTATGTCTTTCCATCTGTCCTTTTATTAATGCAGAGCCTTATAGATAGAGCGATTTATGGTTTGCAGATTTTGGTATGTTGTGTCTTTATATTCATCGCATAAATGCATAGCTGAGGCTTGAAGACTAGAAAGAAGACGGGAAAAAGCATCCTCAATTTAAATCATCAAAGAGATCAAAAGTATGCAAATGGTGTTCCGTTGAAAAAGCAACAACTATGGATAATAGAAAAAGGAACAAAACTGCAAATGCCGTTCCTTTTGGGAAAAGGAACGGCAATCATACGAAACACTCCATATGCCATTCCGTTGAAAAAGTCAGCACAGAAATAAAAGAACGCTGTTTTTTTTGAAGAAAAAGGAACAGTGGTAACCAAAAGGAACAACGATAAGCGTAACAATATCGTTTTTCTGAAAAAGGAACAGCAGAGATCCGAATGTTGTTCCTTTAGAAAAGGAACAGCAGAACAAGCAAAACCAATATAAAAAACACACATATGCTATTAGAAGAGCAAAAATCAAACTTTGTGGAAGAAAAAGGAACAGCAAAATGACAAGAATTATTCAAATCAAACTTATGTACAAGAACCACTCAGAAACAAAAAAACTTTATGTACAAATTGCAAAAAGAAATAGACCCTTAATGAATTGCAGGTGAGGAAGATTTCTCTTCCTCTCCTAAGATCTCCAGATCAGTATCTCGGCGTATCTGCTGGCAGAAGGATTCCCGAGTAAGTGGTTTACGGTAGAGACGAACTCGGTGACCATTTACCTTAAATGCATATCCAGAACCGTCAATAGTGATTAGAGTAAGAGTTCCATTGTCATGTACCTTCTGGATTTCGTATGGTCCCAACCATCGAGTCTGAAGTTTTCCAGGGAAGTCCTGAAACCGAGAATCGTATAACAAAGCCCAGTCTCCCTCGTGGAAGACTTTATTCTTAATGAGCGCATCATGCCATTTGGCTCTCTGCTGTTGAATTAATGCTGTATTTTGTAGTGCAGAGAGTCGAATTTCGTCTAATTCATTGATCTGTTGTAGTCGATTGAGTTGTGCCTCAATTAAGTCTAGGCCAACTTCCTGTGCTGTACGCAGTGTTTGGATTTCGAATTCTATGGGAAAAATAGGTTGTTTTCCAAACACTAGTTGATAAGGTGAGTAACCAGTGGTGCTCCTCCATGTGGTTCGATAGGCCCAGAGTGCTTCAGGTAGTCGGGTAGCCCAGTCACGCCTATGTGATGCAATAGTTTTCGTTAGGATTGATTCTATTATCTTATCGCTACTTTCTACCTGCCCATTCGCCTGTGGGTGATATGGAGTAGTGATCTTATGCTGGACATGATAATTGTTAAGTGTTGCAGCTAATTTATGCCCAACAAATTGTGGTCCTCCATCTGTAATTATTTCCCTAGGAAGGCCATAACAGACAAATAAAAGAAACAGGAACTGTATGACAGAGTCCTCTGTGGCTCTTGGTAATGCTTCTGCCTCAACCCATTTGGTGACATATTCTGTTGCCACCAGAATATATGTTTTTTGATTTGATGAAGGGTTGATGGGTCCAACGAAATCCAGAGCCCACCGTTCGAATGGTTCAATGACTAATTGTGGTTTCAGAGGCATTTCATCAGCTTGACCAGGTCGTCCTGCTCGCTGGCAACTGTCACAGGCTTGGACGAACTTCTTTGCATCTTTGAAGATCGTAGGCCAGTAATATCCTGTCTGCAATACTTTATGTCCAGTCCTACGCTCAGCGAAGTGCCCCCCACATGGTCCATCGTGACAGGCTTTTAGGATTTCAAAGATTTCATCCTATCTAACACATCGCCTGATATGCATGTCTGCTCCTGTGTGAAACAAATAACCTCCAATCCACGAAAATCGAGAACTTTTCTGAATAATCTGCTTACGCTCATTAGGAGTTAAATGTTTTGGTAATTTACCCACTGCAAGGTAATTGGCAACATCAGCATACCAGGGCGTTTGAACAGCAACAGCAAACAGGTGTTCATCCGGAAATTGATCTTCCACTGCTGCTGCATCGCTTGATTTTGGTATCCTTGAAAGAAAATCGGCTACAGGGTTTTCTTTGCCAGGGCGGTCCTTGATTGTTATATCGAATTCCTGCAATAAGATTAACAATCGAGTTACTCTGGCATTTGTGACAGGCTTATTTGCTAAATATTTTATAGCAGAATGATCTGTATACAAGATGACAGGGTAGCCTGTGATATAATGTCTAAATTTATCGACAGCATGTATTACAGCTAGAAATTCTTTTTCAGTAACAGTGTAATTCAATTCAGCAGGGGATAAATTTTTGCTGATGTAATAGATAGCATATGGTTTTTTATCCTCTTCCTGCCCAAGGACCGCACCAATGGCTGTATCTGAGGCATCAGATGATATCTGGAATGGTAGGTCCCAGTTTGGTCCTCGAAGGACTGGGGCTGTGGATACAAGCTTCTTTAGATCCTTGAAAGCACGGTCACATTTGTCTGTCCAAAGAAAATCAACGTTACCAGTTAGTGCATATAAAGGAGCAGCAATGTGCGAATAATGCTCTATAAATCGTCTATAATAACCCGAAAATCCAAGAAAACTGCGTACCTCTGTTTGAGTAGTAGGAGTGGGAATAAGCAAAAGTATTTGGATTTTGGCCGGGTCTACCTGAATGCCGGCTGCTGAGACATAGTGTCCTAGGATAAGTCCTTCAGTCATCATCAAAAAACATTTTTCATTGCTTAGGCAAAGCCTAGTAACAATACAGCGTTGTAGGACTTTCTCTAGGGTGTCTAGAGCTGGATCGAAGTCATCTCCGTATGGTGTAAAGTCATCCATGTAAACTTCAAGTCCATCATTGATTAAATCTGCAAAAATACTAAGGATAGCCCTCTGAAATGTGGCAGGAGCATTACATAAGCCAAAAGGTAAAACTCGATAGGCAAATGTTCCCCAAGGACAAGTAAAGGTATTTTTATCCTGGTCTTCAGGGGCAATCTGAATCTGATTGTATCCACTGAAGCCATCCAGGAAAGAAAAGAACTTCTTCCCTGCTAAAGTGTCCAATACTTGATCTATGAAAGGAAGAGGAAAATGATCTTTTTGTGTTGCCTTGTTAAGTTCCCTATAATCCACACAAATTCTCCATTTCCCATTCTTCTTTGGTACCACCACAAGTGGAGAGACCCATTTACTGTCAGAGATAGGGTAGATAAAATTCACATCTAAAAGTTTCTGAAGTTCAGTTTTTACAACATCTTTTAGATGGGGATTAAGTCTCCTTTGCGGCTGATGCACAGGTCTGACATCTTTTTCTATGTAAATGTGATGGGTACATAACTGGGGATCAATTCCTTTCATATCAGGGTAGTCCCATGCAAATGCTTCTTGATATTTTGTTAACAGATGGATGAGCTTTGTTTCTTGTTCCGGTGTGAGATTAGCATTGATGTTTAAAGTTTTCCCCAGTGCAATTTCCACAGTTTTACTATTTGCAACAGAAGTGACAGTATTATTTGATCATGAATATCTTTCAGGGGATCTTCTTCTAACTCATTATCAAATGCTGCTTTTATCATGTGACATTGTGTGCGAGGTTCAGTTTGAGTAATGAAATTGTTAATGGCATCGTCTTCTGTTTGATCTTTGAAATCAAGTGCCTCTTGTATAGTTAATGGAGATCTAATGTTATCAGTAAGATATGATACAGGGTGCTTATTCGTTTTAATCATTGTGACACTTGGCTGCGCTGGAGGATATAGAACTAAATTTTTGCTATTTGGTCCTCTCGTTATGGTCATATTTCCCTGCCGACAGCCAATGTAGGCATCGGCAGTAGCGAGCCAAGGTCTACCTAAAATTAGCGGGTGTCCGTCAAGTCGGGTTTTTCGATTAATTATCAGGAAATCAGTTGGATACTCCCAGGATTCTACAGAGACCATGACATCATGTAGAGTGCCCTCTGGTCTAACCACAGATCGGTCAGCCAATTCTAACAGAGTAGAGGTGGGTTCTACAGATGTAATGCCGAGCTTTTGGCAAGTTGTGGTTGTTAAAATATTAATTGCAGCCCCTAAATCAACTAAGGCATTAGGCAGGGTCTGGCCATAAATTTGAACAGTTATAATTGGATTCCTGGGGTCTTCATATTTAAGGGGTGTTTCTCTTCCCGACAATAGGTCAGATAAGGTGCCGACTACTTGGACTCTTGGATTGTTTGTTATATTCCTCCTTGGTTTCTTTATGCACAACTCTTTTATGGTTTTGGCGTATATGGGAATGTCTTGAATAGCTTGGAGGAATTGAATTTTTATGTACAAGTTTTGTAATTCTCCCAGAATGTCAAAGTCAGGGTATTGTATGGATCGAGGTATGGCTAATCGTTCTGGGAACGGAGGAGAGGATGTGGTTGCTTGATTATGAGTTTGTTGCTTATTTACATCCTCTTGTTGTGACTGATGTTCTCTGAGTAACTGATCTTCAATATGAACTGTTTTATCTCCCTCAGTTTCAATTATACGCCCAGATCTTAACTGAAGGTCGTTGCACTCTTTTAAATCAGGTCCTGCTTCTAGTGATTCTATGATTTGAATAGATTGGACCTGCCTGTTGTTTGGATTGGGATCGGGTTGGGCTGGGAGTTGCGGCCTCAAGTTAGACTGGGGATTTTGTTGTAAAGCTGGCAAAGTAGGTTGAGGGAGCGGAATCGTTCCGGCTGGGTGGTACATCGGTCTTTGCCAGCTTGTCTGCCAGGGTGAACTTTGGGAAGTAGAGGGGGTCCATTGTGAAGGATATGGGCCATTTTGCCAATATGGTGGAGTGTAAGGGAAATTTGGCCAACCAGTTTGGCTTGTTTGATTCAGCCCTGGATTTGGAGAAGGAAATGATTGTGGTGACCAGTTTGTAAATGGGGTTTGAGATTGATTTTGCCACATACCATATTGTTGAGCATTATACTGTGGGTTTTGAAAGAAAGAGGTCGGGTCTGGAAACATACCAGGTTGTCTTGGTTGCCACGGGCGGCACTGGTTGATTGAATTCACCGATTCTGGTTCTTCTTCTGCTTCCTTATATACTGCTTTCAATCCAGGAAGTGAGGGGCAGCTCTCCGTAAGGTGGTCTTTTGTACAGATGGCACATGTTTGGACTTTATCCAGAGGGCACTCCTTGTGGCTGTGTTTTTTTCTGCAACGGGGACAGAAGATTGCCATGTTCTGTTCTGCCTCCAGCTGCTTCTGTTTAGCCTGCACAATATCAAGTTGTGTAGTTAGTGTCCCCATAATATCAGTTTTAAAATTTTCTAATAAATTTCCAATTTCTGCACGTGTTACTCCTTCTGCTGATACTTTGTTATCTCTTGCAAACCGATCATATTCTGTCGGTTTTATTCTTGTGCTGCCTCTCGAACTCCCGATACATAAGTCAAGGATGTCAGTAAAATTCTCTTGATAAATATCCCCTTTGCCCATAATGTTTAATGTTTCAATCCATTGTTCCTTCATGCCCCTCATTAATGCAGTTTTTAACACATTATCAGGTAAAGGTAGCGATGCATAAGGAGATCTTTGTAAATTATAATGAAAACGTTCCACATACTCCTCTAATGTTTCATTTGGTCTGGCTGTCATTTGAAATATTTCGTCTTTTAATTCTCTAGACCTACAATAATCCTGGTATTTCTTTAAGAAGGATTCTTTCATTTGATCCCAATTGTTGATAACCCCACCACCTAGCCCCATAAACCATCTTAAGGCAGCCCCTTTCAATGTAGAGGGGAATAATTTCAATTTTTGGGGATCGGTGGTGTAATCGTACCCCCGACATAACACATCGACTTCGAATAGGAATGCATCCGGATCCTCTGATGTGAGTCCATGAAATGTGGGGATATGCTGAAGAGGGATAGCTTTCATGGGTGCATTTGCTGCAGAATCCACTATAGGATATTGTAATGTAGAGGTTTGAGTGTTTGGCTGGTTTTGAGCGTTTGGTTGGTTTTGAGCCATGGGATCGAATATAAGCCAGTAACCTTCTAGGATATCTAGGAGGGTATTCCTAGGTTGGGTGGGAACGGTTTTGACAGGGATCTTTTTAATAGCGCTTCCTTTATCTGGAATAATGGGAATACCAGGTGTTTGAGGAGATTGAATCTCTTCAACAATGACTTTCGCAGCACTTCCCTTATCCGAGCTATCTAATGGCCGATTTGTTTCAAGAGGAGATTTTGGTTCCTTGATTTCCCCTGTTTCTCCTTCTCCTTCACAAAAGTTGCTAGAGTTCCCTTCCTGCAATAATTCTGGAGTGGAATTTTCAACTTCTTGAAAGTCCTGCTCCTCAGTTTGACTATGCACCTCAGCACAAGCTACAGATGGTGATCCTGTGGCCTGAAGGGAACTAGTAGGTGGTTTAGAAGTGTTTTTATTGAAACCTACTGATGGCTGAGACTCTGTTTTCTTATAGATTTCGTCTATGAAGGTTGTTCGGCCAAGGGTCACCGGCCCCTTAGCTTTTTCAGGTTTGGATGGGGGTTTGATATTTTTTTCTGGTTTTTTCTGCTTAGTCATGCACTCAAAATTAAACTACGAACTTCTATTCAAACAAGCAAAAACAAATCTGTTAGGAAAGCGGATAATGAGCAGGTCTTTTACATGCTCTGCACGTAGGTTCTTACCTTCTGTTTTTAGGATCCAACTCATCCCTAGCAGGCTTGTACACTACTCTGAAAAAGACAAATGGCTTCACTCTTTCCCCGGCAACGGCGCCAAAATGTAGAGCTATAAAAAGGGTCTCTTTCACCTCTATTCACCTCACATTAATATGTCAACCCGAGAGCGTTTTGTCATTACAAAGAGTGACTCAACCCGAGGCTCATTCGTCAGAGTAATGCTAGTAGTACAGTGCTTTAAGAAATACAAGAGTAAATGGATGCTTAACTGAAATCAAATTGCTTTAAAGAAGTAAATCACACACTCAGGTAACTCAACAACTCATCAGTCAAGGGTTCGGTAATGATAAACCATCCCTTCAAAAACTGATAGAAAAAGAAATCAAGCATAGATCACAAGCCTGGGAGCTAAACAGTGACTGATACTGCTCACTACAGTCTTAGATCATCTCTCACAGCAAACCATCAAATGCAGATAAATAGAACAGCAAAGGAAATAAAGGATTAAACTATAATTCTGGAATGGAACAGCAACTCTAAAATAGGACAGCAAATGAATACTAAGTCCCGCGGGTTATATTCAACTTAATCTATGCACTCTTTGCAATCAAGGAACATGCTGTTAATCTAAAGGCGAATGACACAAATCATATTAATGGAACAGCAATAACAGTTGGGAATTATGGAATAATACTGATGCATTAGAAACACACACAACACAAATGTCATTAGAACATCTCTGTAGCTTGACAGTAAGGATATGCGATTAACTCTAGAAAGGAATAAGAACGCAATGCAGAGTTAACACACAAATCTGGCTGTAGAAACTTCAATGATTCAACTTAAACAGAGCATGTAATCTGAACGTATAAGTATATCAAATAATCAACTAACAGTAATGAACAAACCACACATAAACGAAGCTGTAATGGTACAGAAGCAAGTGTCCTTCGGGGCCGGGCCCTTAGCCTCCAAGGATACACCGCTTTGGGTTAACGCAGATGCGAAGATGGAATAATCACCAGTCTTTCATTAATACATTGATCAAAAATACATCGAACCAGTTCTCAACAAAGCTGAATAACCAAATCGAATGTCTTACAAAAGATTACATCAAACGTATCTGATCTCGCCATTCTCTGTCTCTAAACTAACAGTACTTGTCTCTTTTTATAAAAACGATGGCGGAGATGTCCAAGCAATTAGATAAGTAGCTGATCCCCAGATCTTCGATCCCGAGGGATTCACAAATGCTAATCCTCATCCAGCCTTTGCTATCGCGCCGAGCCGGTGTCCTCTTCGCCTCGAGCGATTCCGACTCCTTGGATCTTGTCTCCTCTGTTTACGTTTGGTTCCTCATCCCGTAGGAAATACGTTATCTCCACTCTGCTCTTATCTTTAGAGCATCAACCCTTCGTTTTCCTCTTTCCCTGTATAGAAAATAACCATTATCAGTGGCTAAGTTATACATATCGATTTTCACATGTTTTGTGATAGTTCCCTATGACTTTCTAAATCCATGATACAAAAGGTTCACAAATTGTATTAAAAAGTCATTAAAGTAATCATCAAAATCATACCTTTTCAGTACTCCACACTGTTGACACTGCTCAGGCTACTTCCATGACTTGGGTTATTTTGAGGAATTTGTTTTTGTTCACTGTGTTGATTTTTTTCTTCTTCTTCAAGTTCCATCTACAAACATAAAAATAAAGTGTAATGAATGTATATACATTGGTGAGAATAATGAAAATTGAAATATTAAATAATATACATCAATGTAAATCGAAAAGAAATGTACCATAGGAAGAATTGACTCATAAAATATACACATTCTTTCAAAACAAAATTTTGTGCCATCTTTCAAAAATTCATTTGTTGGCACAGTTCCATACTTTGTTTCCTACAAGTTTTATACCCCATAACAAATCATATATTTAATATAACATATTTCTTTTTTCTATTAATTATAGATGGAGCTAAGTAAAACAAGATGTATGCTTACAAATTCCACAATTAATTTATGATATGCCAACATATACTTGTTGCACAACAATTTGTCACTGTCCCTATCCTCCCCATTCCTGATCCTGGAGACCCCTAACAGTGACTCCTGTCTCTATTTTCCATCATGAAAATGTGCCATCATATCCCTTCCAGCACAATGAGTAAACTCTCTGTTGACCATTCCTGAAGCAGCTCCTTGAAAAACTGATTATCTGGAGCGGTGCGCCCTCTCTATGTCTTTCTCACGCCGATTACTCTTTTTTGGTTTGGGGAAGTGCCGATTGGCATTGGAATGAGGATCATACCCACGTTGATCCTCATCTGGAAATTTTTTTAAAAATGGAAGTGAAGCTTCGATATCTAGAAGCATCGTGGTGGAGAGTTGGTTGTTTTTTTCTGAGGATAGAGCCGAGCTTCTCCCTTTGGGCTCTTTGTTTCTATAAAAGTGGAACCACCCAAAGGGATAACCCATTTCCCCACCTTAAGTGGATCCATGCTCCCTCCTCCTTTGCTAATAAAATGTAAAATCTCCCATATCTCTGCTAGTTAGAACAGAGATAGAAGAACAACAGAGAGACATTCGTTGTTATAGGAATTGAGTGAGAGTTCAAAACTTTAGCCCTTCACTTCAAGTTGAAACGAGCAGTTTGGAGACCTGCCTAGATCCGAACTCATTGAAGGAGAGTTGCGACATCAAGACGCATGCTGTAACTCCCCCTCTCTATTTTAATATAATACAATTTATTCGTGCTTTCCATTCTTGTCTTTAATGTATGATTGGATTCTTAGTTATCCTTGATAAAATAAGTAGGTTTTATTTGTAAGATATATGTTATGCTTTCATGCTTTTTTTGTTTTACCCCTTGTGAAGGTAACCGAGCACCGACAATAGCGAGGATCCGACCACAGAACGCGAAGGATCAAATGATTCAAATGAGGAATAGCATGAGATCGAGGTAGGTGATCTTTTCACGATCTATTTACATGTGCAATCTAGGAAAGTAGGCTTCTAATTTTTCCCTATTGTTACTAGACCCATCCCTAGGGCTAGAGGGATCGTCTCTATCCGTAGAGAGTATTTTCCTGCATAAAAGATTGGCAACTCCGCTGGGGAGTGCTAGCCTTTAAATCTCCTATTTTCAATTCTTGATTTCTTGTTTTGTCATCAATTTTTGTCGAGTGTCCATATCCTTGTCTATGTAGCTTTTGTAATTTCTTACAGACTTTTATCTCTCTACTGAAGTGATAAGCCTAGTGTCAATTTAGAAAACCTTTTTATTTTTCAGTCTTCTCCTCGATCGAAGCTATTATTGCTTTGACAGTCGTGCCGATCAGTGTTGAATGTGTTTTACATAGTCACACTTTTACCCTTCCAGCGCAGGTTGTGGCTTAACAGTAGTGCTGACTTATGTGTGTAAATTTTTTAGGGCTTCCTTCATTTGGTCAGCCATTGGGTCTTATTTTATGAGTGTTATTTTTCGTTTGAATAGCTCTTGTTCTTGTTTCTTTAGAGACATTTGTGGTTCAATTTTTCACCTTTGGTTGTCTCTTCTGCTAATCTACTGCATCGTTGTCTTCCTAGATTTTCTAGGTGTCCTCGGATCATTCGAGCGGTTGCTTAATTTGTTGAATTCCAGGCTTCTCATTGGATCAAGTCTTGTCATACCCTTCAGGAATGTGTTTGATTGAGGGTCATCTTTCAATCGGTTCTTGCGAATAGTATTTTTCAAGTGTTTACCCTAAATGCATTTGAGTTTATATTCGCCATCAAGAATAGATTACAATTCCTTGTCCTCGAACTGGAGTTTGTTTTCTTTGAATGATTGATCAGTGTGTGAATGATGAGTGCATTTTGTTAGCCTCCCTATGAAATTCTTGACGAGCAAGCTGGGGCTAGATTATTGTAGAGCCTTCAAGGAATGCCTCTCCCCCTAAAAAGCCATCCTCCTTGAAGTCTCCTTGTGTTGTGCCTAAGATAAATCCTCTTTGTTGATCCATTCCTCAGAAGGCCTACATTACCCCTTGTTCCCTGCCAACCCCACATTTTCCCCCTTTCACTCCCCTTTGTCAAAGTCCCTCTTTTCCCCTTTTAATTCCCCTATTAACCCCCTAAATCCCTTCTAAAAATCCCTGCACCCTTTGTTTTCCCAAATTCCCCCTTCATTCCCCTATCGTTACCCTTTGGGCCTCAAAATACGTTAAAAATGGCTTGAAAACCCACTTTGAACCTTATTTTAGGCCCAGCCCCTTTCCCGCTTAGCCCCGCGCATTTTTCTCCATGTGATCCTGTGCTGAAACTACTCGCGAAGTCCCGAAGGCGCTAATCTCCTATGCCCACGGTCCGTCCCTCTGGTCGCGCGATTGCCGTTCATTGCTCCGTCAAATCAACGGTCCACAGTCCTTCCGCCGGTGGTCCCCGCTCGTGCACCGTGCCCTGAAACCGCTTGGTTTATTCCGCACCGCTTATCCGTGGTAGGCGGTTTTCCTCGATATCCCAGCGATTCCACTCACCGTCTGCCACGCATCCCCTGTACGATGGCGAAACAGCTTTCTCCCTACTCATTATCTTTCGGTCCAGGGCGCGTAGCGAAATCCACGACAGCCATCAAATCCCGAGCGCCTCATTCAACGGTCATCATTCATCAGAACTGCGCACTATTTAGCCCCAATCACCATACCCCTGGTCTACCATCTATCGCCCACCCACGCGTTCTCCACCATTGATATCCACCATGATCGACGGTCCAGTTTTGTTCCTCTGATGTTGACTGTTCCGCTGTCTCCCGTCTCGCCACGTCATCTCCACGTGTACCCTCCGTACCTTCGCCCATTCCATTACGTATAATTGGTTCATTTTCGTGTTCTTTAATGTTTTTCATTCGTTATTTCGCTCTGCAGATAGCCACCCTCCACCAGAGCATCCTTGCACCATCTCTCTACGAATTTTTCCCTCCATATCATCATCTGCACAAGAATTTTCATTACCCACATCATCCGCCACCCCATCCATTGTTTTCTTCACTATTTTTGTGTTTTGCAGGGTTGTTAATGATAGAAGACTACCATAATGCATAGTATTTGTTACAACGACAGTGAAATCAAGGAAGATCATTTACAGGGGCAGAATTTATGAGCAAGGACCCGGGAAGGTGAAGACAGGACGATCATTTAAAGAAGCAGAGTTTAAAGCCCTGTGGAAAACCTTCCAGAGCCATTAAAGCTCGAACTTACCTGACAAAGCAGAGATGAAGCGGCAAAGTGTTTCAGTACAAAGCTAAGAGATTAAGGCCCGCTAATGATGATCTTGAGCCTTAAATCAGTGGTTTAAGAAGCAAAGCACCAGTTTGAAGACCCCGACGATCGATCAAAGGATCCTGAACACAAGCAAAGGGTAATATCAGGGTCTATACATCAGCAGAATGTTTTTCTTCATAAATTACAGGGCGTCCACACATATTTTACTATGCACCGTGTCCCTGAAGGAAGTTCCACCCTAACAGCAGTTCAGGGAAATTAGAATATTTATGTAGCAGACTTCTCAGTAGTTCATTTTCCTTTTGTTTATTCACCACAAGTACAACACGCAACTGAAACACGTCAGAGTCATATCCAAAAGAAGATCACTCTTTCATCAAGGGGTGACAGAGATTAAATGCACAGCGTTCAAACAATATGGGCTTTGGCCCTCTTTCGTTTCAAGAGTTTAATACAGAATTTAGTTTTTCATCTACCCCTTCTGCTCCTTTTCAGCTATAAAATTTAGAGAGAAACATTGTAAGGGTTGTTGATGAGATATCAGAGAAATGCAAGCATTTTCATCTTGAGACAAGTTCTCTGTGTAATATTGTAATATAGGCTGATATTTGATGTATTCAGACTGAATGTTCAAGCTGTGGGCAATGATGTAGCTGATTGGTGTTGTTTTTAATATGACAAGAACATTTCTTTGGATTCTGACCTAAAGCAGCTAGTGATGTTTTTCTATCTCTGTGTGTATTTCCATTTCATTTCATTTTATCTGGCTCACATCAGAAGTTTGGCATAATATTTACCCTTGATAGGTACCTTATGTTGCTGCTCTCCCAGCCTTTTATGTTTTCTGCTATATGTGTATCTGAATATTGGTTTCAATTTATTTAACCAGTGTAGTGGATGTTGTTGCCTGCTCTTTGATGTATGAATTAATGAAACTTGTGTTTATATGTTCTTGCTAGGATTTAGTTGGATGATTTGAGAACACTAGGAGGTCTAGAACCCCGCCTCTGCCTCACTAGGATCTTTCCATCCCAATTAAGCCTTGCTAATATCCCTTGTATTGCCTCTAATTTTTGTCCAAGCAGGTCTGGAGTTAAATGACCTCTGACCTGATCTATAGACAGGATTGGATGGTTCCCCTTCACTCATTTTCAATTCTTAATGTCCCATTTCACCAATCATCCTTCAAGATCCAAGATTCTCTAGATGACTAGCCCAACTGAAAGCTTGCACATTGAACACAAGTAAATCCTTTCATGACTCCATTTCCCAATGGCCTTGATGTTCCCTGAGTTATCTGTCTTAGCCTAATCCCCTCTATGCTCATCCTTGTCTTATATTGGACCTTCCTTTCCTGATTCCCAACAACCAAACATAAACAATCAAACAAACAACCCTGAGCCTATAACTAGCCTAAAATCATAACTTAGAGCTTCAAAGATATACACTTTGACTCAAATAGAGAGATCCCTCTCTGGACCTAGGAGGGCTAGATCCTAAGGTCTGAAAGTGGTTCTATGTTGTCTCATCTTTTGGTCTTGTTAACCTGGCCAAAACATGGGAACCCCAACATAATGGCGACTCCACTGTGGAACATCTGAGTGCATTCCACCTTATACATTTCCAAGACTCAGAAACTTAGAACTCTGGTTAGGTTGACAGCAAGTCACTCCTTTCTTGAACCGACATCCATTATCGAGTACCCACCACACTCTTATACAGAGCCTGGAAAGGGCCAGGTAGCCTCCAGATCTCACCCTCTTCGGAGGTGTCATATCTGGTAAATGCCCTCCCAGTCAATCTCTGGTTGGAGTTTGATTTTTGAGGAGATTCTTGAAAGGTGATTGTGCCTGAGCACTGTGGTGGATAGTGTAACCCCTTATACATACCCTAAAACCCTCCACCTGGCGACTCCATTGTTCCTAAACGAAGAGACTCCACTGGTGATCTGTAGGCCTGCTGATTAACCTGGTTTCACAATTAGACTCCATTGGGAGACCAACCTCTGAGACAACAATCAACCACAGTAGAAGCAACAGGTAGGGTTAAGCTGCTTGGCTAGGAAACAACATTCTGGCTTTCAGAACCATCCACACAAGAGATTATCCCAACCCCGACCCACCTGAAATAGTTGACAATCCGGAGAGTATCCTCGAGGGATCTCCTACACCTAAAAAATCAACTATTTCCAGTCACATTCATAGAGCTAAATCTACACTAGAATACCTAGCAACTCTATCAAATTTCCCCCCTGACCTAGACCCTCCAAATAGTTCACCAAGAGCTAGGTCATTCAATCATCCAAACCAGCAAGACCTTGATTTTCACAGTTCACCAACTCATAGTGGTCATCACACTAGGGACAGAGGAACCCCTCCATATATGCCACCTGATACCCACTTCATTCAAAACTTGGGGCTCTCCCACCCTAGATCTGCTAAGCAGACTTCTGCTGGTCCTAATATCCCTATTATCTATATACCAGCTGCTCAAGTTAACTCGGTACCCCATCAGAACATTATCATGGCAGCTTGGTATGCACCTTTAGTTTTACCTCAACCCTTGTTACCCTTACCCAATGATTGTCAGTCAAAAATCCCACACTTCACTGCTAAAGAGTCCATCATGGCTCAGCAACATGTAGATAAGATGGAGGATTCTTTTGACTATATGGAAATTGATGATGAAACAATAAAGATGAAAATCTTTGCCCAAAGCTTGGGGGGTGATGTAAAGAAATGGTTCAAAAATTTACCTCCTGGTAGTATCCAAGATCTCCCTGCGTTATATCAAACCTTCATCAACAAATGGGAAGTTAAAGCAAACCCTCGCCAGCTCCTAGCAGACTACACGTCCCTTAAGAGGAACGTAGGAGAGAGCGTCCACGATTACACCACTAGATTCAAAAGCATTTACAATGCTCTCCCTCCACACATGAAACCTCCACAAGGGATGGCCCTAGCCAAATATCTTGATGGATTTGATGCTGACATGGCCTATGAGCTCAGAGATAAAGAGTATAACACATTGGAAGACATGCAGAAAGGAGCCATAACTATAGAAGAAAACTTGATGGAAAAGAGGGCAAGATTGAAAGCTGAGAAGAGGGTAACATATAGGGATGACACTGTAGCTTCTACTTCAGACCCAAGTTATGATAGATTATCTAAAAACGTGGAAAGACTACAGCAAATGATGGAAAAAATGGTTGTCACAGTTAGCAATCAGAACAGAAACCAGAACCAAAATCAGAACCAAAACTTTAGAAGAAACAATACCACTCCCAACAGACAAAGAGAGTCAAACCAACAAGTTGTTTCCCCGTTCCAAAAATTTCTTGATGGAGATGAGGGAATCATAGAAGAATCTGAAGGGAATGAAATAAACATGTTTGAAACAGAAGACTCAGTCCTCAACTGTGATTCAGGGGAAGACCAGCCCTCACCTTCACACTGGGATGAGGAACGGTTAGAAACTGAAGATTACAGACTAGGATTTGAAAATGCCATGTTACAGGTCAGAGAACAATATGAACTTAGGAGAAAAAAGAACCAAGATACACCCAAAACCAAAGCTCCTGAAGATACCATCAAGAAAAGAACTGATAAAACTTCTAAAGTATCTGCTATAAATAGCAAATCAGCAGCTGAAAGTTCCGGGAGAAACAAAGAAAAGGACAACAACGACACTGAGAAACAAATCCAATCAACCAGCAGCACTAGCACTGCAGTTAGTTCTCCTGATAAAACAATCCCTGACCCTGTACATAGTGAGAAATCACAAACTGATTCAGCTACTAAGGCAGTAGCAAATAAAACAGAGTTAAGCACCCCGAAGACCCAGTCCCCATTCAATTTAGAGAGTGAGATTGCAAAAATAAAAATCTTTGTACCATTATCTGAGTTGGCCACTCAGGATGTATATAAAGGCCAAATTTTGAAAGCATTAAATCTAGGTGAGAATAGTGATACTGTAAATTTGAGTGATGATCAACCTGCCCTCTTGTTTGGTCCAAGGATTGAGGGAAAGTTTCAGGAAGGGGTAGTTCCACCTTTTTATATCAGTCTCAACATTCATGACAAAATACTCCACAATGCCATGCATGATTCTGGAGCATCACACAATTTAATGCCTAAGGTGGTGATGGAAAGACTAGGCCTAGAGATAACCCGCCCTTACAAAGATTTGTATTCGTTTGACTCTAGCAGAGTAAAATGCCTAGGCCTGATCAAAGACTTATGTGTGAGCTTGACCCAGATCCCAGCTAAATGTATGGTCATGGATGTTGTGGTGGCAGATGTGTCACCTAAGTACGTCATGTTACTATCTAGATCATGGGGAGCCAAACTGTAAGGAACAATGCAGATGGATGGCTCATATGCCACTATCCCTATATTTTGCCAACTTAGAAGACTGTATAGAGAGTCCCAGATGAAATTCCTAGTCATTAGCCTCGAGAAACCTGAAAATTAACCATTATACTCTGTACACACCAACCTAGATTCTTTCATTCTTTATAACGACCCATCCTTAGGAGAGCCAGCATCAAAAACAGAAATACAAACAATAACATAGAGCCCATGGACTTTAACATAATGGCTACCCTGGAGGAATACGATGAAGGAAACCATGGGCAGGGTACTGGAAACGAAAATCTGAGTGAACCAGAAACATAAACAGAATGTAAACAACAAGATAGCCAACTCTCTGAGCTCCACATATGTCATGAAGAACGAAACAACCCGCAGCCTAGGACAGACCCTATAATGCAACACAATGGCGAACCCAGCTGTAGGGAAGGAAAGAATGACGAAACGGAAAATGAACCCCTGTGGGAGATGAATTTCGATGGGTCTTGTACTAGGAAAGATGTTGGGGCAGGGGTGTGGATATGTAACACAGAGAGTGACCACGCTGAGAGCCATGTTGTAAATATGCACTTCAAGTGTACAAATAACATTGCAGAATACGAAGCTCTTATCCTTGGCCTGAATCAATTGAAAAAATTAGGAGCCAATAGGATAGCTATACGAGGAGACTCAGAGTTAGTCATAAAACAAGTAAACGGTGAGTATTCAGCAAAACACCCCAGGCTCAGGGCATACAGGAATGATGCCATGGATATACTGAAAATTTTTATGGAATATGAGTTGGAGTTTGTCCCTAGGGGTCAAAATGTTATCGCAAATGGATTGGCTTGCCTGGCTAGTTCATATCCTAAGACTCCATTCGACCAACAAATCATCATTCAGACCAAATTTAGACCTACGGTACCAGACAATGAAAAATATTGGCAGGTCTTTGAAGGAGATAAACAGATCAAGGATTTCCTGATAGGTAGAAACGAGTTTGAATTTTCTGATTCAGACTCTAAATCTGAGGACAACTTCCTGAGTGAAGAATCCTCTAGTGAGGAATCCCCACCCTGTAACATAGAAATAAACACCTTTTCTAAGGAAACTAGAAGTTCAACCATAAGATGTGAAAATGCGGAAAATGAGGAAATGGAGGTGTTGCAGGCCAAAGATAAGAACATACCCAGAGGCCTGGCACCCCTAGAGGACCTTTTTGACTTTGATGACATAGCAAAAAATCCCACTATAGAACATGCAGACTCAGATATAGAAGAATGCAACATAGGCACTGAAGATAGACCCAAAATGATAAAATTGGCGAAGTCTATACCTGTAGACATGAAGAAGAGATACACTGACCTGTTTAAGGAATTCATTGATGTGTTTACATGGATCTATGAAGACTTAAAGGCCTATGACACCAACATCATACAACACAAGATACCCCTGAAGGAAAATCATAAGCCATTCAGACAAAAACTCCGTAGGATCAATCCGAAACAATTGCCTGCAATAGAGAAAGAGATCAAAAAGATGTATGATGCTGGCATAATAGTCCCTGTAAGGTTTTCTGATTGGGTGTCAAACTTAGTAGCTGTGAGAAAGAAAACAGGGGAGATCAGACTATGCATAGACTTCAGAAACCTCAACAGAGCCTCCCTGAAAGACAACTACCCTTTGCCTAGAATGGAACATATCCTACAGAAGGTAGTGGGCTCTAAGAGAATCTCCCTGCTTGATGGTTTTTCAGGATACAACCAAGTTCTGGTACTCCCAGAAGATCAACTCAAAACAACTTTTACCACTCCATGGGGCACCTTCATGTATGTGAAAATGCCCTTTGGACTGATGAATGCTGGAGCTACCTTCCAGAGAGCGATGGATATAGCTTTCTCAGATGAGATAGGACACTTCATAGTTATCTACTTGGATGACTTGACTGTCTTTTCTAAAACTGAAGAAGAACACCTGAAACATCTGAGAAATTTTTTTGAAAAATGTAGAAGGTACGGTCTATCCTTAAATCCTAAGAAAACTGTGTTTGGGCTGCAAGAAGGAAAACTTCTTGGCCACATTATATCTGAGAAAGGGACCAGGATAGACCCACAGTGAGTTGAGGGAATACTTCAAATCACTCACCCGAGAAACATCAAGGAGTTACAGTCCTTCATTGGGAAGATCAATTTCCTTAGGAGACTCATTCCCAATCTTGCTGAGCATCTCAGGAAAATGACTGACATGTTGAAGAAAGGTGCAGGAAGTAAGTGGACTGTTGAAGCCAAGAAATCATTTGAGTCAGTAAAGCTTGCACTCACTCAATCCCCTGTCCTTATCAGCCCAGACTTCTCAAAGGATTTCTTGATCTTTTCATTCGCCTCACAGCATACAGTGGCTGCGGTTTTACTGCAGAGAAATTTAGAAGGGAATGAACAGCCAATTGCCTTCTTCAGAAAAGCCATAAGAGACGCACCCTTAAAGTACAACATAATGGAAAAGTAGGCCTATGCCCTGGTAAAGGCCTTAAAGGACTTTAGGGTGTACATTCTACATTCTCACACCATTGCTTATGTGCCAAATATAGTGGTCAAAGATATCTTGTCCCAAGACCCTGATGGGAAAAGGGTCAAATGGATCGCTACAATATTAGAGTATGACCTCGAGATAAAGCCCACCAGACTGATAAAAGGTCAAGGCCTGGCCCAATTAATGGCTGAATCCAATCTGCAGGCCCTTGACATCAACATGGTAAATGCCTTAGATGAGTAGGAAGGATTTCCCCCTCCAACTGTTGAGGAGAAGTTTCAGAACTCTCCTTGGTATTCCGATATCCTTTATGTGCTCACCAATCTCAACACCTCTTCAGAACTGTCCAAAACTAAGTCCAGATTCATAAAGCTGAAAGCCAGAAATTACTGCATCATGAATGAAAACCTATATTGGAAAAATCCAAATGGCCCATTATTGAAATGTTTGTCTGAAACTGAAGCTGAAAAAATCAAACAAGAATTTCATGCCGGGGAGTGTGGAGGCAACCTGAGTTGGAAAGCCACTGCAAACAAGATACTCAGGGCTGGCTATTATTGCCCCACACTCTTCAATGATGTCCATAAAATGGTAACTGCCTGTCATAAATGCCAAATATTTGAGGGCAGAAAAAAACTCCTTCCCCGCCCTTTACAACCCATCACTGTTGAAGGTCCCTTTCTGCAATGGGGCCTAGATTTCATAGGGGAGATCCATCCTGCTTCCTCTGGACAACATAAATGGATCCTAACAGCCACGGAATACTTCACTAAATCGATAGAATCCATACCCACTAGGAATGCCACTGATTCTGTCATCATTAGGTTCCTAGAAGACTTCATCCTATCTCGGTTTGGCTGTCCGAGGAAAATAATCACTGACAATGCTGCCGCTTTCGAATCCAAGAGAATGGTTGATTTCTGTCACAGGTATGGAATAGCCCTTGGTCATTCAACTGCCTATTACCCTCAGGGTAATGGATTAGCTGAATCATCCAACAAAAGCCTAGTGAACATCATTAAGAAGCTGCTGGAAGAGAACAGAAAGTCATGGCACAAAAAATTGGTTCATGCTTTGTGGGTGGACAGGCTCATAACAAAGAAGTCCATTGGCATATCACCATTCCAGCTTGTCTATGGAACTGAAGCAGTTTTTCCTACCAGCCTAGGAGTGCCAGTGATCAAGCTTGTCCAAGAGATTCAGACAGAGGAAAACAGTATGGTGAGAAGAATTAATGAAACTATCCATCTTCAGCAAACAAGGGAGAAGGTTTACAATAGAGTAGTGAAAGTTCAGGACAACATAAGGACGCAATTTGACAAAAAAGCCGAAGCTTCAAATTTCAAAGTTGGAGACAAGGTGCTGAAATGGGATTCAAGGAGAGAGGACAAAGGTAAACATGGCAAGTTTGATAGTTTGTGGCAAGGTCCATCTATTAACCAAGCCATTGTGGGTCCTAATGCATTTTTCTTACAAGAACTTGATGGTACAGAGCTGTTTGGGGGTCCTGTCAATGGCAGGATGCTCAAGCATTACTTCTGCTAATTTTCATTTCCAGTTCCATTTCCAATTGTACATACCATTGTAGTTTTACTTTCAAGAAAACAGAGAAAAATGTTTCAAAAAACAGAAGAGAAAGAAGCCTAGTCCTAACACACTCAAAACCTGGACCAGCAAAAGGAAAAAGAGGAATCAGCTCTAACATGCCCAAAACTAGAGTTGAAAGGAAGAAAAGGAAGTGACTCTAATATGCTCAAAACCTGAGTCACAGAAAAAGAAGGATATTCCAAATTGCAGATTTCCAGCCTTCATAGTTTTGTCTCCAAGTTTTCACATTTTATGCCTTGGATCCACAGCAAGTCAGAAAATTTAATCCTGGCTTGATTGTTTTTCAATTTCCTGTCTTAGAATGTAGGAGAAGAAACCTGTTGGACAGTTTAATCCCAATAGAGGTAGTAGATTAGGTAGAGAAACAAATGAGACCAACAGTCCAATCTGGTCTCATGGAGCAATAACGGTAGCAGTAGAATAGGTTTATTTTCTGCTTCAAAAATAAATGATTTAAAGGGTCTGCTAGCTCAAATGCACCCAAAGGGAAATGTTAGGACTGTAGTTTGGGTAGGTAGATTGGTTGGGAAAATTTTTCTGCTGATTTGTGTATCTAACATATTGTGGCAGCTGAAAATTGAAGGAAAAAGGGATGTGCTGAGCAGCAAGCATCTGGCCTACTCCAAAGATCATTTTTGGTTTCTTGACTCCTTCAAGAAGAAGCCATCCCCATGTGGAGCCACTGTTAGTCCCCCGATGAAATTCTTGACAAGCAAGATGGGGGGCTATGTCATTTTGGAGACCTTCAAGGAATGCATCTCCCCTGAAGACACATCATCCTTGAGGTCTCTCTGTTTTTTTCCTTATACAAGTCCCCCTTGCTGGTTCCTCTCCCTAAGGCCTGCATTTACCCCTTGTAACCCTGCAAAATGTCATTTTTTCCCCTTTTTTCTCCTTCTGACAAGGTGCCTTTGTTCCCCTCTATTTCCCCCATTAACCCTTTACACCCCTCCAAAATCCCCCTTAAATCCCACCTTTATTCTTGGTTTCTTCAATTTTCCCCTCTATTCCACTATCGTTAACCCTCAAAGGCTCCAAAATGCATTAAAATGGGATAAAAAACCCACTTCCAACCATATAATAGGCCTTAGCCCCTTCTTCGCTAGCCCACGCCCTTTTCCTCCATGTAACCCAGCGCTGTAACCATTCGCCAAGCAAAGGGCGCCTTCTGCATATGTCCATCGAGTTCAGCCTCAGTCGGCGATTTCAATTGATCGGACGATGGTCATTAAATCCCCAGTGCCCACGTCTCCCATGCTCATTTTCCCCTTGCTGGGCCATCGCCGTCCATCCTCCCGAAGATCTGACGGTTCGGAACCTCTTCGCCCAGTGGACCCCGCCGCGCACTGTTCCAAATCCACTGGTTTTTCTGCACTGCTTTTGTGCAGGTGGCGGTTTTCCACGAATGCCCAGCGATTCCACTCATCATGCACCGCGTGTCTTCTGTACGATGGAAAAACCGCCCATCCCCTGCATGTTATCTTTCGACCACGGACGCCGAGCGAAATCGTTGTTGACCATCAGATCTTGAGCGCCTCATCCAACGGTCATTTTTCGCCCGAGCTGCGCACTGCTTAATCCATGTTGGGCCCATTGTCCGTCACCCTCCGCTGTTGATCCCGCCACGATCGACGGTCCCAATTAGTTGGCCCGCCGGTGACTTTTCCACCATCGCCCGTTTCCACCACGTCATCTCCACGTGCACCCTCCGTACATCCACCCATTCCATTGCATATATTCATCCAAATCCGTGTCTTTTAATGTTTTTCTTAGTCAAATTCACTCTGCAGACCGCCAAACCTCCACCAGAGCGATGCGTCACCATTTTTCGCGTTTTCCATCACCTGCATGGCCATTTCTGCATCCACACCGCATACATCATCCCGCCCATGGATTTCTTGACAAATTTGTTGTTTTGCAGGGTTTCGAGGTGATGAAAGCCGCCATGTTTGCGAACTCTGTCACGGTGACAGAATACACACAGGACAATCATACGCAGGAGCAGAATTTATGAAAAATGACCCGGGAAGTTGAAGACGGGACGTTCATTAAAGGAACAGGGTTCATACTCTCTGGAAAAATTTTATGTGCCATTAAAGCTCGAGCTAACCTGACAGAAGCAGGAATAGAGCGGCAGAGTGTTTCAGTACAAAACAAGGAGATTAAGGCACGTCAAAGGAAACCTTGAGCCTTAAATCTGTAGTTTAAAGAAGCAAAGCACTAGTTTGAAGACCCTGAGGATCGATCAAAGGATCTTGAGTACAAGTAAAAGGTAATATCAGGGTTTATGCATCAGCAGTATGTTTTTCTTCATCAAGGATTGGGCGCCCATACAACTTTTATTATGCACCATCCCCCTGAAAGAAATTTCCACCAAACAGCAGACCGAAACTACCAGATCAATTTGTTCACAGCATGGCAGACCCAAGTGTCATTTATTTCCATTTTGTTTATTCACCGCAAGTACACTACCACAGCAGAAAGATGTCAAAATCATATTCGGAGAAGATCACTCTTTCACAAAGGGGGTGACAGAGATTAAATACTCAGCATTCAAATAGAACGGGCTTCGGCCCTCCCTCTTTTCAAGAATTTAATTCAACATTTAAGTTCCCACCTATCTCTCCCGCTTCTCTTCAGCTATAAAACTCAGAGAGAAACATTGTATTGGTTGTTGATGAGATATCAATGAAATGCAAGTATGTTCCTCTTGAGACAAGTTCTCTATGTGATATTGTAAGATAGGCTGAGATTTGATGTATTCAGACTGAATGTTCAAGTTGTGGGCTATGATGTACCTGATTGGTGTTGTTTTTAATATGACAAGCACATTTCTTTGGATTCTGATCTAAAGCAACTGGTGATGTTTTTCTATCTCTATGTGTATTTCCATTTCATTTCATTTCATCTGGCTCGCATCAGAAGTTTGGCATAAGATTTTACCCTTGATAGGTACCTTATTTTGTTGCTCTCCCAGCCTTTTATGTTTTCTGCTATGTGTATCTGAATATTGGTTTCAATTGATTTAACCAGTGTAGTGGATGTTGTTTCCTACTCTCTGATGTATGAATTAATGAAACCTGTGTTTAGATGTTCTTTCTAGGATTTAGTTGGATGAGTTGAGAACACTGGGAGGTCTAGAACCCCACCTCTGCCTCACTAGGATCTTTCCATCCCAATTAAGCCTTGCTAAGATCCCTTGTATTGCCTCTGATTTTTGTCCAAGCAGGTCTGGAGTTAAATTACCTCTGACCTGATCTATAGAGAGGGTTGGATGGTTCCCCTTCACTCATTTTCAGTTCTTAATGTCCCATTTCACCAATCATCCTTCAAGATCCAAATGCTCTAGATGACTAGCCCAACTGAAAGCTTGCACATTGATTATAAGTAAATCATTTTTGAGTCCATATCCCAATGGCCTTCATGTTCTCCGAGTTATATACCTTTGCTCATCCTTGTCTTATGTGGGATCCTTCTTTCCTTATTCCCAAACAACCAAACACAAATAATCAAACAAACAACCCTGAGCCTATAGCTAGCCTAAAATCATAACTTGGAGCTTCAAAGACATATACTTTGACTCATATAGAGAGATCCCTCTCTAGACCTAGGAGGGCTAGATCCTGAGGTCTGAAAGTGGTTCTATGTTGTCTCATCTTTTGGTCTTGTCAACCTGGCCGAAACATGGGAAGCCCAACAGGTTGTTTAGCAGAGGATAGTGTTGTTTAGCACAAGGATCTCCTATTTAGGAATCCCATCTCTTTCCTTGAGAGGCCTCTTGGAAGAGTCTTACATTTCTTGTCCACTATCAAGCTTAAGACCAAACTTCTTCTTCCAACTACAATGCAGATCCTATTGAGGGTTTGGTTGTCTTTGTAAGCTGCAACAAGTGGAGGCTAGATCTACTCATATCTAAGCCATTATAGTGCCTCTTTTCAGTGGGAGAGTCTTCTATCCCCCTGGAAAGAGAGTATTGTATGATTGGAGCACATTTTCAGATCTTGGCTTGAGGCCTAACCATGTTCTAGAGCCTACAGCACATTCCATCTTCCAGTACTGCATTATTTACAAGTGTAAAGTTGCAGGGTGTTTTGGTAGAATTTGGAGGAGAGATCTCTAGTGTTTGGAATCTGCCCTTCACTATGGTGATCCATGGATTTCAGATCTAATCCATGTCATATTCAGATCTGATCTAAATACTCTTGTATTTGCTTCAAAATTTCTGAATCATTCTGTAGATCTAGCGTATAGATCTAGTATAGATCTAATTTTTTTTTACACATATCTGCTCTACATCTGAAGTGTAATCTATAGCTGTTATCAGCCAATAAAATAATGCTCTCAAGCTTGTCCAGTCTTAATATATGGTTGCAACACCTCATTTTTAAGGATTTCTTCATGTAAACTCTTCTATTTTCTATTCTATAACTCATGGGCTTCAATATAACTTTGATTTTCTGATGTAAATGTCATTATTGAGCCTCATATTTTCCTCCTACTCTTACTTTGTTGAACTGCGTTATTTTTGAAGCATTATTGTTGAATATTGGTGTTTTTCCCATTTTGGGATACTACAGTGGTATTAGAGCATCATCTTGGTAGAGCCTGTGAATTCTAAGAAGCCAATATGTATTTTCATGAAAAGAAAAGACTGAAGAAGAATATTGATTACAATAAAAACAAAGAAGACAAGGGTCAAACCCCTTTATCTAGAAGAATGAAAGGGAAAGAGTTCTCAAAAACTCTATTACAAACTATGCATGAGCTTAAGAATGAAATCAGAAGAATGAGGAAAGAAATACATGCAGATCCTTTGGAGAGATTTTCTCATGAAGGAAGCCCTAGTTCTTCATACTTTGTGTTTGAGCATTTAGCCACACAATCAGATCTGCAACATTGTAGCATGCCTACATTCCTGGCAAGATAAGAAGTAGAAGGAGGGACACGAAAAGAGGAGACTCTTGGTGACTATCTCCAAGAATATGAATCTTAGTCTAAAAGATTCAAAGAGCATCTAAGCTTCCCAGAGTTTTGTCAACTCAAAGAAGAAATAAGATCCTACATATACAAGAGAAGAAGAGGGTGCATGCAACCCACTTTGGGTAGGAATTTCCTACCTACATTTGATGGATCACCTGAGAGCTCAGCCAAGTCTTGGGTAAAGAAGCTAGACACATATTTCTAGCAGCACCAAGTTTCAGAAGAGGAATCCATAAGAGTAGTAGTGCTAGACCTCCAAGGTAAGGCTTATGGCTGGTGGTTATTTGAATCTTCTTGATTAAAAAATGTAAACATCTCTACTTATGGAAAGTTCACTAGGAGGTTAGAGAAAATATTTGATTATATGCCATCTAAAATTTCTTTGGGTAAACAAAATAAGCCCAAGAATTCAGAACCTTTGCATTAGATGGAAAGATCCATGAAGATAATTCCATTCCAAGACATTGTTGAAGGGGTTAAATATATGCTACATGATTTTCTAAGGGAAAAGGCCCCACTTAACCAAGAACATTCTTCTCAAGAAGAAGACATGAGTATTCCTTTTTCAAGGAGAGATCAATAGAAAGGATCTCTTATTGATGATGCATGCTGTTGGGAAAGAATTGTAATCTACAGATAAACTATGCTTCCCTAGATCCGTGTATAGTCTAGAACAACAAGTGAAAGAATATACTACCCTTTTTCCTAACTCAGAATAGATACATAGAGAGGGTTGGATGCTTAGTTGTTTTAGTTGCTTCCAAATGGCTCCTTTCTATCGCTTCAACTACAGCTTCAAATTCAAACGGTTTCAAATAGATGACTGCGTCCTGCAAGAAAGAACACTAAAACAGAAAAAGATGCAATAATATATATATTTATTCAAGCTAATTAGCTAAATCAGTTAAGCATAAACTACTTTCATCAACCAAGATCTTACAACATGGAAAACCAAAGTTATCATAGATGCATGTAGGGAAAAACAAGAAGTACTCTTTATTGATGATAGAAGGAGAGGTTACAACCTAGTGATTTATTTGTAGTGACCTTCTAGCAGAGTTCCCAAGTCTCAGCATAGCATAAGTCTCTCCAGTAGCAACTCCACAAATCAAACTCTCTATTGAAAATTCTCCAGCATTTCCCTACTGAAATTCGTCCTCTCAAACACTTAGATTTGTATTCAATTTATAGAGAACTGTAGGTTGTTTTGTAATCAATAAAATTCCAGAAATAGGAAAGACATGTTTCCATTCATGTAGATGTCAAATGGACACTTGGATCCGAAGCTTGACACATGTGAACCCTTCTAGAAGACACTGGCCAAGTGGAGATTCCAGAACAATGAGAATTTCACTCCCAATGTGACCAATGCACCTTTGAATGTCGGGAAGTGATTTGCAGAGCAGCCTTGAATGGGGCTACTTACATATGCAACGCACTTAGGCCCCTTAGAGCCTGTGTTGGTGAGCTCCCACATGTTTAATAATAAGCTTCAAACAATGGAAAATCCTTGCTTGATGAAAGTATTGTTTGATTTATGTTGTTTCCTGTCTTAGGGCATATAGCAACTGAGATGATAGGGAATGGTAGACCCTTGATCATCGGTCCTAGAGGTGATGCCTAGTTAACCAGGTCATTGGGAATGGTGCCCAAATTGACCTATAACAATTACCCCCTAAAGCATGAGATCCAAATAATAAGAACATTAGATTGAGATGCTTTACACTATGATGAGCCTGGAAACAAAGCGGAACGGTCCCCTGCATCAATTTTACAATACATTATATCATGATATATCCTCTATTGATTATAATTGTTGAGGGTAGGCATTTCCATAGTCACCACATAAAACAATCTAATAACATGCACATAATTCATAAAGTCGTCTACATTGGAATGTTGCCCAAATGCAGACATCGCCTACAAATATAGGCCCATGTTTGGATGAAAATATGTATGTAAGGTCACTGAACATATGATGTGTACAACAGTCCTGAAATCACAGCCCGAATGGCTGAAACTAGATCCGGGGTCTTCTTATCTCATTCATTCGATCATTTGGGTACAAGTCTACCCATGCGAATATATGATTTGTCGTCGAACATGGAAAGACATAATTTGATTACTAGCCAATAATGAAAGCTATTAACAAATGCGAGAGAACCACCATTAATTAAAATGGCCCTCAAGGTACTACAATACATTTCGTAAGGCGTGAATAGATGATTTGATGTCGAATGACAAACAAAATCTTTCGATCAAAAGTCCAGAAGCAAGGATCTTGTCGATGATGTAATAAGCCTCATGGTACTAGAATCTGATGTTTCTAAGTGAACTTCCTAGATATTGATTTGTAGTCGACAGGAAGTCACCTTATTGCAAAACTAGAGTTACTGATTTCGGAGACAAGGGTATGACTTGATATAGCAATTTTTAGGGATGATGGTCATGAAAATGAAGGTTTATGAGTATTGCATATGGATGAGTTCTTAATCACTGGATGACTTCTCTTGAACATATCGGCGACACTATGATGAGTTGGTCGCATTGACCCAAAACCGAAGTGAAGGTATGATGAACCATAGGTGTGAATGAACCGTCAAGATGATTATCCAACCCAAGCAGTCACGGACATGGAGTGAAAGAAGTGTCATGTTCAAGAGTGACTTGCTACCAAAAAGAAGCTTTGCTTGCTTTTCCCAAATTTTCCCCGGTCATTTTTTGACCAGTACCTCTTTATTTTTTAACAAGCTTGAGGAGGATAACATTTTATTGATCTATTATTCAACCATTTGGGCGAATAAAGAATAAAGTATCACTATTTAATAATTTAACGAGTCTAGTGATGAATGAAACTCGATTCTTGCCATGATTGACAAGCCCGTCGCTATTTTATGTTTTAACGACTTAACGAAAGTGATAGCCCGGTCCTTTCTCATGTTTAGAGAGTCTGAAAAAGAGGACGAAAGAGGACTCCAAAAAGTACTTTTTCATAAATTTGTCTCCCGGATCCGAAAAAGTGTAAATTAATATTTGAAAGAACCTCTTTGGTCATGTTTAACCAAGGTATTCCTTTTTCGTAAATAATCTATCTTAGTCTGGAAAAGGGTTAAATTTATACTGAGTATATATCAATTCATTTACTTTAACGAGCTTGAAATGACAAGTGCCCGACAATATTTTCACATTATCAGAGTCTGAAAAGAGCTGAAATAAGACTCCAGGGGTTCCTTTTTCACTGTTATAGAAGCTCGAAAAAGAGATAAAAGTGCGCTTCAAATCGTTTTTCATTTTTAACAAAACTCGAAAAATAAGGAGAAAAAGTATGCTTTGTGGTCAATTCCTTCTTGAAATAAATCTGCATGATTAACCTGTTCGTCAGTTGTATTTCCTGTTCAGAACAACATCAAATGGATTAAAAATACCTGTTTCATGATTAAAAACATAATAAAACCATAGTCATAGCAATAAATTTAACTTGCAAGTAATTAAATGACTATATAAAGTAGTTTCAGTATTCATTTTTACCATTCCATAGTTACCATTTGCATTTTGGAGCTATAAACCTGATTTCCCCACCGAACTTCAGTCGTTGATTGCGGTCATTTCAGTGGATGGATTTCATTTCCGTTTGATCCAGGTTAGTAGTAAAAACCTCATCTTTCTTTCAGTATTCATTTCATTATCATTCCTTTCAAATTTTAGGGTTTTGAGGCCCCCTAGGGTAAATTTTTCCAAAATTGAGGGCAACGCACCCCTCAATGTCGAAACCTGCATTGCATAGTAGGTACAGTGAAGTGTAACTACATGTGAAATTCACTATCTCAGCGCAGAGAGTGCATTGGGCGCAGTTGAAGTTTTTTGTTTTCATGCTGTGTCCAAAATTTGCCTAGTTTTTTGCAATGAATGGTATCTAATGGATCTTATGGTTGATTTTCATGTTTCCATCAGATTATAATGAATATTACATGGAGAAAAAGAGAACATGAAGAACAAGATATGATTTCCTTGAATGATCTGGGTATTGTAAGAGCTTTCAGAGATTGCAGGCTACTTAAGTACTTTAAACTGTCGGGAGTGAGGCAACAAATAGAACTTCTAGAATTCCTTGTTTCGAGCATGGATCCAGCGATAGATGAATTTCACATAAAAAATTAAGTGTTGTCCATAATAGTTGAGGATGTGTATTTTCTCACAGGTTTGTCGAGGAGAGTTTTTCCCATTTCATTCACAAGATCTACTGTTGGAGGAGAAACAGTGAGGGATTATGTTATGCAGTATTGCTATCTGGGGTCAGAACCTAGCAAAGATGGAAAAATAAACATCCGTGATGTCAGGGATTTGCCTTTGAGGACCATCCTATTCACGATTGCTAAACTAGTTGGCACCATTACACTCCATGTAGCGAACCGATCGTATATGCAGTATGCGCTAGAGTATTTAGAGCCAACAGTTTTCAACTGGTTTGAAGCTGTTCTATCTCAGATAAAGGAAAAAATTAATAAAGCAAAGGGAGGAAGGAAGAAAAATTTCAGTTATGGTTCCATCCTTATCTCTTTTTCTTTGGAACGGATTCCACTGATGCAACCACAACATGTAACATTGGATATATCCAGTCCTAGAGATCCTCGAATGCAGAGATGGGTAGAACTCATGGGTTGGCATTCAAGCCAATCGACCGTTGTGTTCTCGACTGCATTCTTCACTTGGTTCATGCCACAGATCATCACCATCAATGAGTATGCATATGCAGGTGTCGATTTCTGAGGAGGTCCAGATCTAGTTTTACTAGAAGGTGCTCAGTGGGGTGCAATAGGTTAGATTGATTTGACCATTTTTTTTTATTTTTATAAGGCTTATAAAAAAAAAATTGTATTTTGATTTCTTTCCAAGACTAAACTAAATGTTTTAATGTAATGCAGATATCAGTCACGTTCAACTAGTAGAGCACGAAGTGGATGCGCCAGCAGAGAGGGCTGTCATGAGAGAAGTCCTTTAGGAACTTGACATGGTTGAGACTCTTGCTAAGCTCCAGCAGCACATAGAGGGGTTGACCTTCAAGATTCTAGAATTTCGGATCGAAGAGCTTCCCATGCGACTGCAGTGACACATAGTTGGGGTTCCTAACCGTTGGATGCAGTTGCTCCATAGGATTGTTAGGTCTATAGCGTGTTATCATGAGCGCCACTAGTTTACTTATGACTTTTTTGCATACATTTTTAGGTCATATGACCAACGTGTCTTGGGCACAAATTTTGTAGAAAACCTATAACTATCTATCTACATGTTTTCAGAGTTTTTCCTATGTTTAATGCGCAATCCTATTCAAAGACGTGAATGTTTTCTTTACCAATGTCGCAAATGTTTATCTAAAACTTGACTAGCTATTGAATCAATTAAAGTGTTTAGATTTCTGGAAATGTGTTGATATTGAATGAAATCAAAATGTCTCTCCAAAAGTCGAACTCTTAGGAACAATCTAAGAAGTGTTGAATTTCTAACAATATAAATACTGGTAAGTTGGAGTATCACAAGTTGTGAGTCTAACCTTATGATTATGTAGTTAATACCAAATGAAATGGCACCAGAGATAAGTTCAATCAACGTGCTATACTCAACAATATTATTCATCGATATACCGATACAAGTGTCTTGAAAACTCAGTAACTCATTTTTCGGAGCGAAAATGGCCCACGCTACAGAGCACAGATTCTGGATACTACGACTAGCACCATCAGCATATCAAAAAAATGGTTCCAAATATTCAGTCATCTGCAATGAAATGTAAAGCGGATTACTAACGTCAATAAAACTCTAAAAAACAAATTAAGATAGTGAATGCAAATCAGCAACATATAAACAATATAATACAAAAAGTTACTATGCACATGATTAAGCATAGTAATGTTTAAGATACAACCCATTTCTAGGCTGTGCCATTGGAATCCCATCGTAATCAACTAACTCATTGGCACCCTTAGCAAGAACTCTTTTGAAAATGTAGGGGCCATGCCATAATGGCTCGAATTTTCCTATACCTATTACGTCAGCTTCCTGGTTGTAAAGAAGGACCAAGTCGCCATCTGAGTAGATGCGAGGCTGGACATTTTTGTCATATTGCGCCTTTATACGTCTCTTATGCACTTCATTGGCCAATTGGGCTTCACGACATGTTTCATATAGATGGATGAGGTTAAGGAGATGCGATTCTTCTTCTGAGGTGTCAGGTAAAAATTCTATCACGAGTTTTAACGATGATATTTCACATTGGATTGGCAAGATAGCTTCCAGACCATACACCAATTGAAAAGTAGTAAATATAGTTGCGTTTCTCACCAAGGTTCAATACGCCCACAAGGCGGAGTACAAAATCAAGTGCCAGTTCTTTTTACGGACTCCTATCATTTGTTGAAGCATTCGTTTAAGAATTTTGTTAATAGTCTCAACTTGTCCATTTGATTGTGGATAATAAGGAGTAGAATTATTATGCGAAAATCCTAACTTGGTTTTCAATTCAGACATCATATGGTTGCAAAAATTCTTCCCATGATCTGTAAATATAGCTTGTGGGACCCCAAACCATGCAATGACATGATTGAAGAAAAACAATGCAGTTGTTTGTACTGTGTTATTGAATGTAGGCATCGCTTCGGCCCATTTGGTAAAATAGTCGACCGCGACAATAATATAACCATGCCCCCCGGACAAAGGAGGGTTACAGGTTATGAAATCGATACACCATTTCGTAAATGGTCCAGAAGAGACAACATGATGCATTGGCACTGGCGGTTTGCAGATTTTACGGTCATAAATCTAGCATGCATGACAAATTCTAACTGCGAGGATACAATATCGAAAAATAGTAGGCCAAAAGTAACTAACGCAGAGTATCTTCTGCGCGGTAGCATAACCAGATAAATTTCCACCACAAGCCCCAACATGGAAATCATTTAACACTTTTTTGGCCTCCTCATGAGTGAGGCACCTCCTTAAAATGGTATCGACACCATGAAATTAAAGTGTATCATCGATGATCAGATAATCTTTGGCTTGGCATTGACTACGCCACTGATCAGAGCGAGAGGTATTAGGTCAAAAATTCTGGGTTAGGAGATAAATGATGAAATCTCCATACCAGGGATCAGATGATCCGATCATAAATAGAGACTCATCTGGAATAGATGGTTCTGACGTAGTTGCAGTACTATCACAGCAAAGGTCACAGAGAAGCTCATCCAAAACTAAATACTTCTTTGACTTGGATTTGAATAATTCCAAATAAAATTCCTGCAAAATGACGATCTATTTTTAATATTTGCCCCCCAAAAATTGACGTGATAAGATGTAAGTCATGGGGTTGCAATCCAAAAATATTGTTGTTTTTTGGAGCAGGATATAATGGTGAAATATTTGGACAGCTTGAATGGTTGCCAAGGCAAGATTTTCCACGTACAAGTACTTAACTTCTGTATCATTAAGATTACAACTAGAATAATATATCGGATGTTCAATTCCATCTTCTACTTGGACCAAAACCATAGTGATGGTCGTCTCAGTTGCGGCGATATATAGGAAATAATCATTTTGATAATTTGTAGGATACATTAATGATTCTCGGACAAGATGGTCCTTGACAGCATCAAAAGAAGCTTGCACAACTTGGTCCCAATGGAAGGGAACCCCCTTTTTCAATAATCGAGTAAATCCTTTAGCCATTTCAGCGTATTTTGGAATGAACCTTCTCAGGAAGTTAGCCTTTCCTTGAAGTTTCTGTATCTAAAGTAAGTTTGAGGGCACAGGAAAATCAAGAATGGCCTGAACCTTCAGCGGGTCTATTCGAATTCCTTCTTTTGAAACTACGAATCTGAGCAATCGACCAGAACCAATGCAAAACACACATTTGTGCAGATTGAGGCGTATCTTGTAGTGTCGGCATCGTAAGAAAATGGCTCTCAAATGCATCAGGTGATCAGTCCATTTTTGTGAATGCCCTGGTAAATCATCTAGATATGGTTGAACAATGTGCTTGATGTTGTTGAAATCATAATCCATTGCTCTCTAAAAAGTTTCCCCAACATTATTTAAAGAAAATATTTCACATCCAGCACAATCGTCAATAATCTGGTCGATAAAAGGAGTAGGATAGTTGTCTTTTGGACAAGCCTGATTAACATCCCGATAATTGATGCACACTCTAATGGTTCCTTGTTTTTTCATAACAGGAATGATATTGAAAAGCCACTCAGTTAGCGGAACAGGGTAAATGAAACCAACACGAAAAATCTTTTCAACTTCTGCTTTGATGGTAGCGGATTTCTTAGGATTAATAGGACGAAGCCGTTGACGCACCGGTTTGACATCAGGATACATATTAATATTGTGTTAAACTATACTAGTATCTATGCCTACCATTTCCTCATAAGATCAAGTGAATACATCACAAAATTCACAAAAAAGAGAGTGATATGAATCAAGTTCTGATGGAGAACAAGATACAACGACATGAATATTTTGTACAACACCAGGTTTAGCTGAAATATCGATAGAAATTGTTTCTCGAATATTCGATAAATTTCACTCAGATTCAATTGCATTAATCAGAAAAGAATTCGAAAAGAAATTTTGAATGGATGGGTGATATAGTTCACTAATATTATTTTCTTCATAATCTGGAAGATGGGAAGGATGATGATAATCTTCCCATGGTTCTCCTTTTTCCATCATAGCTTCCAAAATATTTTCATCTGTCAAAATTTTTGATTAAAATGCATCAGATGAGTGCCAAAATATAATGAATGATCTACCCAAACACTTGGCAACGCTAATTTTGGATTTGCTGCCCAAGCCAAATATATTGATTGCTATTGCAGCTCAATAGGGCTGAGTGGTAAAATATCATCCAACGTATAAATATCAGAATCACCCGTACTCTTCCTTAAACTAGATAGAGTTGAAGAGATAATGTAGCAGGTCTCTATGCTTGCAATTTATGCCAACGTCGCTAGCGACGGTAATGCAAAGGTTCCCATAAAAGTGGAATCCTTTAAAAATCCTACACCAATGTTCTAGGTTTCTAGTTAGGGTAAGTGAATATGTCGAACGGTTCCAGTTACCTGTGAAGCGAAGAAAAAAGAAGATAATTGATTAATGACTGTAATAGTACCTTTATGAGGAAAGGCAACCATTCTAAAATATGTAGAAAGAATTGCAGTCATCGCATATACCCATGGTCTTCCAAGTAAAATATTATAGTTAAGGGGTCCATCAACAACCTCAACATCAATACTTACTGTTTTCCCCCCTAATTCAACTTGCAGGTTATTAATAATACCACAAGGTTTATATGTTCTTCCATCAAAAGCCTTCAACGTCGTTGATGATTTTGATAATCACGGTGAGCCAAGTGAATTCCAACAGTTTAGAGACATAATGCAGGTAGATGATCCCTCATCAATAATAGTACGATGAACAAGGTGATTGAGAACATTTACTTGGATGGAGAATCCCAATTCTGCTGGTAGTTGCGGCACATAGCCCGTATGATTAAAGATGACAGGATTAGAATCAGTTGGATCAATTCCACTAATGGCCGATAATATAGCCTACTTCTGGGAGGGAAAAGTTTTTAATACCTCAAGAGTAGACATAGATGAAGGGGATTGAGCCAATTATTCAACTATATTATAATTTTGTGCAGATATTGCTCAAGGATTATATATCGATTTATAAATTACTCCCTTCAGTGGTTTAATCATCAATTCAGGAATAACTAGAGGTGGTACCGATTCATTATATGGATTCGTTGTCGAGGTAGTAGGTTAATCAATGGCTGGACTACCATAGTCTTTATTCTGTGTCGACACCAAAATATCTTGTGAAGGTTTTGTAGTGGATAACATTAACACTTGGGAACTAGGAGCTAGATCCGTAGCAGCCAAATTTGTGTCTGGATTTGGAAATGGGTCTGTCAACATAGCTGATGCATTATAAGTCTTGATTATTTTTGAGACTTTAGCATGGTGAGGAAAATCCCTAACAAAATTTTCCTCGTTACAAATTATGCATTGATAACGAGGTTTCTATGGTCCTGACAGTTGATCAGATGATTGTTCCTGCGGGTTAGAAGTTTTCTTTTTCTTTGATTTCCCCTTTTTCTTACTTCCTGGTTGCTTATCATGTTTGGCTTTGTCAAATGACACGGCGTTGATTTCAGAAGTGGGAGAAGGATTAGATGCAGTAGTGTTGTGTGTATTTATAGTGCCTATCAAGCCATCTCTAGCATGAGAGTCCTTTATTTGAGGAGGAACATTAAAATTAGATCGCGGCACATTTGGTATTTTCTCATAGAGCATGCCAGACTGAGTGTAAATCAAGTCTAAATATTGGGCACGAGTAATGAGTTGCTCTTATGTGACGATGCCACCTTTAGCCACATCCTCTGTTATAGATGGTAACAAGGAGTTGATGAACCATTCAACAAGGAGCTGATCAGGAACAAATGTCTTAACCATTCATCAATAGCGATGCCACTCATGAATATGATCTTAAATGTGAGTAGAATTACTCTATTTGAAATTGGTCAAGATTTCCGTTCCAGTTTCATATCTGATTGGTAACTGGAAATGGGTAAAAAAGATAGTAGCCAAGGCAGTGAAATTTTGAAATGAAGCTCTAGGTAATTCAATGTACCATTTATCTGCTGGACCTATGAGCGTTCTATGGAAAAGATGTAATCGAATAGAATCATCATTTAGGGAATTTTATGAACACCATAAATGATAAGTCATAACATGAGTTGATGGTTCTTCTCTAGGGTTTCCATTGAATTTAGGAATTTCGGAGGGTAATTTATGTGGTATCACCGACCACCAAGGAGCATAATTAATAGGACCATTAGTTAATCGATTTAAATCTGGTAATTCCAAGGTTGCAACAAAAGTTAATTGTCTATTAACGTCAGGTTGAGCATAGCCAGGATAAGATGGAATTGCCTGAGCAACAGGTCTTTGAGCACCACCATATGGGATTTGATGTTGGTAACCCAGATAGGGGTTATTTTGCATAGAAAATGCTTGGGAGTTCTGTTGACCAAAACCTGGATATGTTACTTGTTGAAATGAACTTTGCAGAATTTGCGCCTATGGCTGCCAAAGGGTTTGTCCAACAATATTATATCCCAAATTTGTATAAGTTGGATTTGGTTGTTATATATAACCAGATTGTGTTTGTGACATCCCATAAAATGGTGAACTAGCTTGTGAATAAATTATTCCTGATACAGGTTTTTGTAAATTAACCAAAGGATCTTGAGTATGTGGACCCAACATTTGATGATATTCAGTTGAATAACTCGCCTAATAAGGTTGATGCACAAAATTTTGATGATGTAGCAGGGGTATAGATGTATTAACAAGTGGTATTGAAGTGGGTGTAATGGGTTGAATTGGTTGATAGGATTGGACAACCATTTGTGGTTGGACAGGCAGAGTGGGCTGCCATTGACAAACATTTAAATCAACATTAGTCTGACGAAAAAGTGACTGAGTATTGTCATATTGGGTGACCAAAGGTTGCGCCCCAGCATAAGGAGGATAATAAGATGGAAAATATTGTTCACCGAATGCTGGGAGTCTAGTTGATAAAGGAATTGACCCATAATGACCGGCTTGATATTGCCCTAATGATGGATTTAATGAATCAAGTCACTTAGTATTGACTATAGGATTACTAGTTAAAACACCAGATGATGACATTGGTAAAGACCATGAACATGAAGGTGCACTAGAGAAAGTGCCAGATAGTCATTTGTAACCTGTTGGGACTGAAGGGCCACCATGTAAATATGAATCTAGTGATTTTGTGAACATTGATGGAGTAGCGAGGGTAGGATTTGATGTAATTGGAACAACAGACCCAACCGAAGATGCTGGTTCAAACATGGTTGTTTGACCAAATGTACAACCTCGAAAATCGATGGGTGATTGAATGGAAATAGGATCAACAAAAGTAGATGGAAATGATTGAGGAAATGACTGGTATATGTAAAGGTCTCTCCCAAAGTGGGTTTGACTTAAAGGTGTATCAGGTTGAGGAATTTCTTCAATTGCAATTAAACCATGAGGAAGAACCTCGCTGTCAGGCCCAAAATATATTTCAGACGGTTGACTGTGTGAAATATAAGATTTAGTGGCTATAGAACTTTGTGGAATGACCAAGGTAGGAACAAATTTTGACTGTTTAGATTCAAGATTCAGAGATTCTGGCAAAGAAGAGATAAGATCTAGATCAATGTGTGTTTGAACAACGTCGGGTCCAGGAGGTTTGATCTTAGCGATTGAATGGATTGTGACCATGGGTAGCTATGAAGACTTCACTTCGAAAAAAGTAGATGAACGAGGATGTGTGGAAACAATTTGATCTAACTCTAGATTAAGAGATGATGTTTCCCTAGAGGTACGAATTGTACTTGATTCAACAAATTGTGATCGCCTTCACCTACCATAAATAACTTCCGGGGGTAAAGTTGGTTTTAAAGCTAATCTACGCGAATGATGGGGGGTAGGATTCTATTCTTCCACGATTACTAATTTATTTTATCCAAAAAAAAAAAAAAAAAGAGGGTAATGCTAGGAAAAAGGGTTTACTAGGAAACTGTGAACTGCAGAATACCTCTTAGCGAACTAAGAAGTACAGGCAGGTAATCTCCCCGAATGCTGTGTTTGGTGTATCATAATTTCAAGGCATCTAACTTGGTTCACTATGGATGGATATCACCTAAAATTTGTCCTCCCAAATATACCCGAAGGTACATGGAGGCATAAGTCCGTATTAGCGTTGTCTGATGTGAAAGCGCACAGTGAGAACATCCTTTTATACTTATCGTACTATAACACCTCTTGATATACTCGAGAGTACGTGGACGAGCTAAGATATACTTCCATACGTGGAGTGAGGTATCACACTCGGAATGTATTGCAGACAAGTTAACGATAGCTGCAATGTTTTACGACGCTGAAACACGCCTCTAGCCTAGACCTCTAAATGTTAACGTTAATGTTCCAAAGCATTGTTAAGTAAATTGAGATTTATTTTATGTTGATCTTGCTTAACAGTTTGAATTTCAAGTTCACCACGATGATGTATATGAAATTCCTAAAATGCAAGCTAAGAATGATAAACAAACTTTCACTTTTAGCTTTTTCAATGAAAGACCTCGCTACTAGGGGAAGAGAGAAAATAATTTGAGAGAAAAAAAATCAGTGAACAAAACAAATCAATGAATCTCAAACTAAATGCAGATTTCCTAATGTTCCTTTTGCAAAAAACACACAATCCTACATGCAAATGCAAATTTTTCTTTTCATTTTCCTTAATCTTATGAATACAGAAAGAAAACTAGGTGCACTAGATCAATAATCGAAATGATTTTTACTTTTGATAAATGAAGAATACAAATGACAATTTCTCTTTTGAAGTAAAAACAAGGATTTCAACAACAATTTCTCCTATCAAGGAAATGAAGATTTTACGACAATTTCCTATTTCGAAAGCAAATAATTCTTAATGCGACCATAAAAAGTACTTTTAAATCAACTTGTCAATGATAATGAATTTTTTTTTTAAAACAACATTAAACAAATTTTCAGTCAAAGGAGAAGAAATATATAGAGCTACTAGTCAATAGAGCATCAAACTTTTCAGAACAAATCAGCGAAAATAGCTTAAGCAAAATACAAATTCAGATTCAAGGGGATTTGGTCACTTTCATGAGCCAACGCAGTCTCCAAACGAAGATAGTGCTCTGCAACGTAGGTTGAGAAGGGAGACAGTGCTCTGCAAAGCACTGTGTCATGACCAAGGGTGCATTGAGTGCATTAAACAAAGAAAAAGCTACTATTTGTTTCACTAACTTTGCAAATTAAGCTATGAAAAATTCTAATCTTTATGTGAAACAGCTACTGGGTGGATTTAGAAAGCAGATCAGAGACTAAAAAACCTAGAAACAAGAGAAGTTCTCCCCAGTGGAGTCGCCAGTTTTTTGGGCGAGAATTGTAATCTACGGATAAAATATGTTTCCCTAGTTTGGTGTCTAGTCTAGAACAACAGGTGAAAGACTATACTACCATTTTTCCTAACTCAGAACAGATACACAGAGAGAGTTCGATGCTTACTTTTTTCAGTCGCTTCCACTACAACTTCAAATTCAAGCGATTTCAAATAGCTGAATGCTGCCTGCAAGAAAGAACACTGAAATAACATAATATGCAATAATATAGATATCTATTAAAGTTAATTAGCTAAATCAGTTAAGCATAAACTACATCCATCAACCAAGATCTTCCAACATTTAAAATAAAATTTATCATACTAATGCATGTAGGGAAAAACAAGAAGTACTCTTTATTAATGATAGAAGGAGAGGTTACAACCTAGTGACTGAATGGTAGTGACCTTCCAGCAGAGTTCCCAAGTCTCATCACAACATAAGTCTCTCAAGCAGTAGCCCCACAAATCAAACTCTTTATTGAAAATTCTCCAGCATTTCCCTACTTAAATTCTTCCTCTCAAACACTTAGATTTGTGTTCAATTTATAGATGAACTGTAGGTTGTTTTGTAATCAATAACATTCCAAAAATATGCAATACATGTTTCCATTCATGTAGATGTGAAATGGACACTTGGATCCAAAGCTTGAAACATGTGAACCCTTCTAGAAGACACTGGCCAAGTGGAGATTCCGGAACAATGAGAATTTCGCTCCCAATGTGACCAACCCAACTTTAAATGTCGAGAAGTGCTTTGCAGAGCAGCCTTGAATGGGGATACTTGCATATGCAATGCACTTAGGCCCCTTAGAGCCTGCGTTGGTAAGTTCCCACATGTTTAATAATAAGCTTCAAACCATGGAAAATCCTTGCTTGATGAAAGTCTTGTTTGATTTATGTTGTTTCTTATCTTAGGGCATATAGCAACTAAGATGATAGGGAATGATATACCCTTGATCATTGGTCCTGGAGATAAAGCCATTGCTTCCACTAAGAGAGCTCTTGTATCTTTACAAGAAGTCCCCAAGGATCTTACACATGAAGAGAATGAGCAACATGTGTCTATGATGATAGACAATGAGATGAAACAATGGAGGGAATGTGTTCCAACATTGCATTCAGTTTTGGGAACATACACTATGATAGATCAGTCCTTTGTGATCAAGACTCTCGACACCAAGGAGATGATGGGTGTTCATGAGTTAACTACATCTAAAGGAAGCACCTTAGACTGTGAGATCTTTCCGAAGGTGGGTGGAGGAGAGAATATGAAGGATCGCAATGTTGATATTATGGGAGGTGATCCTCTATTACATGAAGAAGAATATGGTGAAGTTGCTCCCCTCAAAAGTACTCTTACATCTATAAGAGTGATACCCCATTATTATGATACTCCCACACAGAAATCAGAGATGGATTTTCGTAGTGGAATCAGTCATAATATGTTGCCATCTATTGTTCATATGGGAATGAGCCATGAGACATCATTATCTTGTGGTATACCACCTGGGAGATCACCTGATACAGATTTGATGAAATATGTTTCATGCATTGATGCTCCTTTCATAGATCCAAGGGGGAAGGGATCACTAGAAGTCCATACTACAACACTGAGAGTATGGGGAAGGCTCAAGGAAAGGGAAATTATTTTCCCCTTATCATCATTATCCATTCTCTCATTTCATACTGCACTGAGAAACGTTGCTGCAAGGAGAAAGAATGACACCATCATGGAGCAAGGAAGGCAATCCTTGAATCAAGATACAAACTTGTTTGGAGAACCCTCTTCCATACATCATGAGAGATGGTGGTCACACATGTATACTTTGGCAAAGCCAAGGAGGTTTTGGATAGATGATAGCCTTCCATGGGAGACTAACTTCCAAGAACTTCCATTTTTTTTTTAGCATGCACATATGCAAGAGAGGCAGCAAGGAAGGAATGGAAACCTTCCACCATACACCTTTGACATAAGAAATGTCAAGGAGGAGAGAAGCAGCATGGTAGACATTTCAGATGGCACATTATCAGCATTTTCATTGTTGGGAAAATTAGATCCATATTGGAAATCCCAACTTCTAGTGGAATATTCCAAGGATCTTCATACTTGCATGGTTCTTGATGACTTGCTACATGATGAAAGCTATTTAATGTTAGATGGAGTCATCTATAATAATGGTAGGATATTCTTGTCTAAAGCCTCCAAAATCAAGGAGAAGTTACTACAAAGGGCTTATGAAGAGCTCTATTTCAGCCACACATACTCTATGAAGCTCAACAACATCATCTTGAGGAGCTACTATTGGGAGGGATTTGAAAAAGAACTATATCAGCATTGTCAAAGATGGATGAAACTTGTGGATCTGGAGAAACAACATGACTCTAAGGAAGAGTTGAATCATCCCTCTCTTTCTCTCTTTGAGGAAGAAAATAGATCTATGGACCACTCCATTGATAGGAGGAGGATTGCTGGTGAAGAACATTCTCTTGTTACACATGTTTTATGTTCTGATTTCATGCATTTTTCCACCATGTTTTTTGTAGGCCATGACTCCAAGGAGGAGTATTATATCTTGTAAGCCTCATGGCCAGCATTGGGCCACACAAATTTCTGAATTTGGCCACTTCCTTGGAAGGAAAAGGGAGATTATGCAACTTGATGGGTGCTTCCTTAAGGCACAAAATATATCTCACACTTTCAACTATGGTGAGATGGTATGACCAGCAAGTAATTGGTGGGAAAAACACTCACCACATCTTGATTTAATGTAGGAAGGAGATGCTCTGCGCTGGTTCCACATGTGGGACTATGACCCACCTCCATGTGCACAAATTTTTGTTTGTTTGTACATGTTTTGATCCCCTATATTGATGATATACTTGTATTTTTTATGGGGATGTATGGAGGAAGGAGGGAAGGCATGCATGTGTCATATGGAATGGCCACTCTCCATGTACTTTATGTCTCATATTGCAGAGAGGGCATGGAGAAAACCATGTTTGTTTCATGTGATTTATTTTCTCCTTATGGGATGAGCTGTTTGCATCTCATGAGAACTTTGGTGGAGCAAGTCATGGATGGATGGTTTGGTGAACACTTGGCTCATGGAGGAAGATTAACTCATGTTGGTGTCACCAATGGAGGAGGAGATGTGTTGCAGCTCACCTTATCATTTGCTTTAGGACAAGCAACATTTTAGAGGGGAGGACTGTAATATTCCCAATTAGCCCAAGCTAACTGGAATATTCAATATTGTTTTACTTTTCTGTTTCATGAATAAATTTGTAAATGAGGATTATACAAACTCCTAAAAACGTCAAATAAATCAATTCCAAATGTGAACAAAGCTAAATCTGGGCTATTCCAAATAAACACCCTTATGTGTGAAAGGGGTTGATACATTTGACTCGGTCAACCATGACCAAATCAACAGTGCTATCTAGAAGGAGTGATCTTCATTAAGGCACAATGCAGTTTTAGTTGGAGGATGTTCATGTGAAAAGAGCTATTTCATTGAGATGGTTTAGGGTTTTTCAAGCTCAAAAAATTATATAAGGAAGGGGAGGACAACATGAGAATGTTGTTGATGATTATCATATTTCTGAAGATTTTGTCTGTTTAGAAATTTCTTATTCTCTTGGCTGTTTAGCAGAGAATAGTGTTGTTTAGCACAAGGATCTCATGTTTAGGAATCCCATCTCTTTCCTTGAGAGGCCTCTTGGAAGAGTCTTGCATTTCTTGTCCACTATCAGGCTTAAGGCTAAGCTTCTTCTTCCAACTACAATGCAAATCTTGTTGATGGTTTGGGTGTCTTTGTAAACTGCAGCAAGTGGAGGCTAGATCTACTCAGATCTAAGCCATTCTACTACCTCTTTTTAGTGGGAGAGTCTTCTATCCCCTTGGAAAGAGAGTATTGGATGATTGGAGCACATTTTCAAATCTTGGCTTGAGGCCTAACCATGTTCTAGAGCCTACATCACAGTCCATTTTCTATTACTACATTATTTGCAAGTGTAAAGTTGCAGGTTGTTTTGGCAAACTTTGGAGGAGAGATCTCTAATGTTGGGAATCTGCCCTTCACTATGGTGATCCATGGATTTCAGATCTAATCGATATCATATTCAGGTCTGATCTAAATAATCTTGTATTTGCTTTAGAATTTTTGAATCATTCTGCAGATCTGCTGCATTATATCTCAGATCTATTCCATGTACTTCACTTTTTGCTGAAAACCTCAAGGGGCATTTGAAGAGGAGCCTATCTAGTGTACATATCTGATATAGATCTAAATTTTTGTGCATAGATATTCTCTATATATGAAGTGTAATCTACAGTTGTTATTATCCAATAAAGTAACACTATCAAGCTTGTTCAGTCTTAATCTATGGTTGCAACACATCATTTTTTAGGATTTCTTCATGTAAAGTCTTCTATTTTCTGTTCTATAACTCATGATCTTCAACATAACTATGATTTGATGATGTAAATGTCATTTTTGAGCCTTGATATTGGCCTGCTAATCTTACTTTTCTAAATTGCATTATTTTTTAAGCAATATTGTTGAATATTGTTGTTGTTCCCATTTTGGGATATTAAAAGTGTCTTCTTCCACAACTCTTCTTGAAAGTAGATATCTATTGATTATGGAAGGGGTAAAATATGTTCATGTATACACATATGCATACATGTTTTAATGTGCCACAACATAATGAACGGATTCATGTTCTTTACCTTTCCCTTTACTAGGTGTTTTACCATATTCAATGAAAGATTGTTCAATGCCACTACCATAGGAAGCATGCCACTGCAATAAACTTATGACACCAAACAATGCATAGTGATGAACCAATGCACAATCATGAAACAATGAACCAACTCAACATCAACACAGATTATAGGGGTGGCATTCCAATGAACCAGTGTTCACCAACGTCTAGATAAAGAGTCTCCAACTCAATGTAGCACCTAGTTTTCTAGATTGATAATTGATTTTTCGTTGTTTAGGAATTTGATAGATGCACAATAGATCATAAACTAGTAGTTGTATTACAAATACCTTTTCTCAATTGGTGCATCTCACACTTCCCCATCATCTGTCCACTGGCCCTTGTCTCGACTACTGGTTATTGAAAATAACCTAATTTTCCATTCTAAATTAATTAAATTGATCCTTTTGAAGGAAATAGTACTAGTTGTATCATAAGCATAATCTGAGCTAGATCAAGGCTTCTCCTGCAGTTTACCTTTGATGGGTGGGGATATGCTCTAACACGCCTTTCATTTAACTACTTTCGGTTATTTCATTCCATATAGTTGGGTTGATCCTTACCATTTATTTCCTGACTATAGTGTGTCATGCTATAGTAGTTTCTAGAACTCTCGAGAAAGAGAGAGATACAACCCCTCCTTACCTGCATGATGTGTTAAACACCATAAACCCCTTCTTAAACCATCAGGTCATGTATTTACTTCTTTGGTAAAAGCTCTCAATGGTCCAACAATTTATTATTTTTTTCGAGCATCTCTAGTTCTAGATTTTTTCTTAGATTGGTGATGGTAACTCAACCCATTAATCTTGGCAATATCCTCTCCTTTTGTGTCTCCTTTCTTCTGTTGATTAAATGTTGTTATGATGAATATGGTGTTAAATTAGTAAAGTTATGGTTTTCTTATAATACTATATGTTTATGCATATTTTGAATATTCTAACACCATTGTTTTGGAAATAAAAGTTTAAAGACTTTAATTCAATGAAGGATTGGCATGATTACAAATTGACATGAAATTATATTTATAGATATTACTTATTGAAATGAGTTTTGAATCTATTTTGAATTGGCACAAATAATTTATGCAGAGCTATCTAAAATGTAATCTTCTAGAAATGTAGAGATCAAGAATCTCAACAACCATTTCAAGCATACATTTTATGTATGAAATGGAAATGAAGTGATTCAAAATGGTAATACATATTTTAAGGGGCATCAAACCCATAAATAAGTTTTAAAAGTACCTTCTTTTGGTCCCTCAACTTAAAATTTTTATTATTATCACATCATACCATGCATTTGAATGCTAAATATTTGCATGGAATGAAAGAAGAATCCATAGATTACAAATATCAAAATTTCCATAATATCCCACGTGTATGGTGGCTTGCTTAAATGGAAAGGTGTTTAAATAGAAAACTAGTTGCACATGCCCACATGTTGCTAGGGGTTATTAAAATAAACCATCCTGCATGTTGCCATTAGGATTGGCTATCCTATACTGTCCATCTGTTCAATATGTTGTGTTGTATTCCACATAGTAGAGTGCCAAAATATGATACATGAACAATTTGTCATATTCCACATAGTAGAGTGCCAAACTATAATACATGAAAAATATGTCATATTCAACACAGTAGAGTTCTAAACAATAAATCAGTGTTAGCTTTCCTTGGAAACTAAAATACCTTTTTAAATGGAAACAATAGAGAAATTAAATATACTTTGTAATTCTTACATTTCAATCATGGAAAACTATAATTGAAGATTTGTTTATTTATCGATATTATATACAATGTGGGTATACCTAAGCTATTGTTATTGGACTAATGTTTCAGACAATCCTCAATTGAAATAGAAAAAAATGGTCCATTTGAAATGACTATATCTTGAAGCAGAACAAGAAGGATAGTCACGTTCACTTTCGTAACAATCTTCTCCTTCTCAATCCGTTCAAGAGAAAAAAATTCAGAAAAAAACATCTCCATGTAATCTTCCCTACTCCACTGTGAGGTCTCCTCCACAGCCCCTTGAAATTTGTGTTCAACAAAACTAGAATTATTAGTAAAGATAACAATGCAACATTAAACATCAAATTTCTCATCAACAACATCAAACACCAACCCCTCCTAAAGTGAAACAAAATAAAAATGCAAGGAAGTTCTTCAGTTTGCATGTAGGTCTTATAAGTCAAACAATTCCATTGCTTGTACATAATTAATCACAAATTTTGGCTCCCATGGACCTTTCTCCAATTGAACATTTCCCAAAAAATATTACCCACGATCTCACTTCAAAAATTATTGTGAACTATGATAAAAAACTCAACATCTATCTAATAATTTTCCACAAATAATTTCAATTGTAGGAATGGTTTGTAGGTTTTAAGCCTCTACAGAAATTATTTGCAAACAAATTTTAAAAACAGAAAATAAACAATGGTGAGAGATTAAAACATAAAACAGATATACACAGAGAATTTCCCCTCAATCCCAAATCGAGACTACCAACTTAATTTTTCATTATATTCCTTTTAGTGTTACAGCACATATATATACATGCCGAAGAATTCATAAACTCCAATCCATTAACCCTAGATTAGAACATAAACATAGTTCCCTTGACTGGATCTATAAAATTCCAGGGGCCTAAAACCATCATGCCCCAAAACCATGTGCAAATCCATGCAAAAAACCATGGGCTGGTCCGCCCACTGAAAAATAGGGTCCAAAAAAAAATTTCACGGGTTGTTGCCCCAGACCTTGAACAAGGAGACTACCTCCCCCCTTGTGACCCCCCTATTGTGCCCAATGCAACGTATATGGGATGCTATCACCCCCTCTATTACCCCCCGCATGTGCGACTAATCATGGAAAGAATATAACACATACCCAACATTCTCCCACTTATTGTTTTCTTTCGCATTAGGGGAATTTTGAGGAATAAAATGGGTCTCCTAAGGAAATTATAAAATAATAGTGGAAATAATAAAATAAAATTTGATTACATCATCAAATTTTAGAGGCAAAAAAAATAAAAAACAACTTTTTCAACTCATATTTTCAACTTATCTCCAAAAGTTTTTACTCAAACTTCGAGTGGGAGTACTCGTTGCATGAAAAATTCAATTCCTCGTCCCATGTTTTATACGTTCAATTGGTCTTGCTACATGAAAAATGAGAAATAAATGAAAAACATGATTGCAATCACATTTTTCTATGTATTTCTCATTTTTCATGTAGCAAGGTCCATTGAAAGTATGTAACATGGGTACTCCTTGGATAAGGAATTAAATTTTGCATCCAATGAGTACTCCCACTCGAAATTTGAGTAAAAACTTTGGGACATAAATTGAATGTACAAGTTGAAAAATTAGTTTATTATTTTATTGTGTTTTAATATTTTTACCCTTTTACTTAAAAATGGTGAATCATCCGCCATGGTTGACATCATCATCTTGAATCCTATTGGTTCTTATAAAGTTTTTTTTTTTTTGTAAATTTTTCTTAGGAGGCCCATTTTAGACCTCAAAATTCCCCTAATGATAGGAGAGCTTAGTTATTAGTCCAGATATGCAACAACCATTGTTTCTCTACACTAAGAGAACTTCTAAGTGCTCACAGATTTCATCAATGCATCTACAACATTCTTCAAATTGTCAGCCTTTACTAGCAAAACCCTTTTATCCTCAACCATATCTCTCATAAAGTGATATTGAACATCAATGTGTTTTGTCTTTGAATGATAAGCAGGGTTCTTAGCCAAGAAAATTTCACTTTGGTTATCACAGTATATCCTTATAGCTCGCTGCACCAACCACATACTTGAACACAATCTCTACAATAAAATTTCTTCCTTGCTTGCATGAGTGGATGTCATGTATTTTGCCTATGTAGTTGAAAGAGCCACTATAGATTGTCTTTTACTCATCCAATTGAATGCACATCCAAATAAGCTAAACACATACCTAGTTGTAGATCTTCTTTGGTCTAGATCTCCAGCCCAGTCTGCATCAACAAGACCACGGATGTCAAAAGCCTTGTCCAATCCTAGTATTCCTTGGTACCACAAACCATAATCACTAGTTCCATGCAAATATCAGAAAACCCACTTCAATGTTGTCCAATGCTCCTTCCTTAGTGTTGACATAAACCTACTCAATAATCCCACTGCATGTGCATTGTATGTTCTAGTATAGACCATTTCATACAACAGGCTAGCCACTACACTTGCATATGGAACACAGGACATTTCCTCCTCTTCTTCTTGTGTCTTGGGACATTGTTCAGCAGATAGATTTACACCTACAAGAATAGGAACCTTCACTGCTTTACTATCCTTCATATTAAACATTCATAATATTGTGTCGACATACTTCCTCTGCTTTAACCAAAAATTCATCTTTGCTCAATCTCTCTTAACTTCCATGCCCAATATAGTTTGTAGCACCAAGATCCTTCATGTCGAATTTGGAGAAAAATTCGGTCTTCAAATCTTGGATAATTTCTTTTTCATTTCCAATCGGCAACATATCATCCATATAAAAGACCAAGTAAATAACACGGTCACCAATTAATTTAAAATTAACACAGTGATCCTCTTTTCTTCAGGTGAAGCCAAGTCCCCGTATATAGGTATCAAATTTTTGATACCACATCCTTGGTGACTATTTTAACCCATACAGAGACTTTTTAAACCTGTATACAAGTTATTTCTTAACCTTCACCATAAAGCCTTTAGGTTGATTCGTGTATATCTCCTCTTCCAAATACCCATGAAGAAATGGTGTCTTCAAATCCGTCTGTTCTACCTCAAAATCAAATGCAACATCAACAGATAAAAGTAATATAATAGAAGTAACCTTGGCAACAAGAGAAAAAAATATCACCAAAATCAATTCCCTACACCTGGGAATAATATTTCTCTACCAACTGAGATTTTTATTTCTCCACCTTGCCTTCTACATTCATCTTCTTCTTAAACACCAATTTTATCTCGATGGTCTTCCTTCTAGCCGAAAACTCCAAATCCCATGCCTCATTTTTGTGCACGAATTCCATTTCATCAACCATGGCCTCATTCCAGAGTTTTCCATCCACTAAATCCAATGCCTCCCTAATATTTCTTGGATCATCATTAGTGATTGTTAAATAAAAATTTGAATAGAAAGTAGATGGACTATCCCTTTCTGGCTACCTTCTTTCTTGAACCAATCTTCTCACAGCTGGAATTTGTGGCTCTTCCTCTTCTAAATCTTCTTCTGTTGTAGAGTCTGATTCATACTCCTTTAGCTCAAAATCTCTATTCTGAGGTTCCTTCGGTAGGACTTCATGTTTAACAACATATTTCACCTCTCTAAACACCACATCTCGACTATACACTACCTTCCTTGTTTCTGGGTTCCAAATTTTGTAACCTTTTAAACCATCCTTATACCCAATAAAGATGCACCTTTCAGATTTATTATCCAACTTGGTCCTTTTCTCCTTTGGAACATGTACATATGAAGAACATTCAAATACCCTCAGATATTAAAGAGAGGTTTTCTTACCATTCCATTCCTCATGTGGAGTCTTATCCTCCAACGCTGGTGAAGGTGATATATTAACCAGGTAGCATGCAGCCTCTGCCCAAAATTCATGTCCTAACCCGGTACCACTAAGCATGCTTCTTGCCTTTTCCATCAGCATTCTGGTCATTCTTCCCGAAACTCCGTTTTGCTGAGGTGTGTATGGATTAGTATTTTGTCATGATATACCACACTTCTTATAGAATTCCTCAAATTACTTCTTGCAGAACTCTCCACCATTATCTGTCTGCAACACCTTTATCTTCTTTCCTATCTCATTCTCCACCAAAACCTTAAATTCTTTAAATCTATCAAAGACTTCATATTTCTTCCTCAGGAAATATATCCATGTATTCATTGAGAAGTCATTTATTAATGAAACATACTACACAGACTTACCCAGTGATGGAACCGACATAGGTCCAAACACATCACTGTGCACAAGCTCTAATATATTGTTCGCACTCTTAGCACCGGAAGGAAAAGTCACCCGATTCTGCTTCCCATATACACAATGTTCACAGAAATCGAAATCCAAAGATAAAATAGACATACCTCCTATCATACCATTTCCATGTAGTATTCGAAGGCCCTTCTCTCCAATATTTCCAAGCCTTTGATGCCATAACATGGTCTTTTCTCCAAAGACCGCTAGGCTTTCCGCTCCTTTTTCAGGAACCACAAAATTTTTGTACCTATTAATAACAATGCTACCTTGAAGCTTGTACATAGTTCCAATATAAACTCCCCACATTAATACCAATTCTTCCCAAACCATCTTGTAGGTATCTTTCGGGAACTCTATTTTTACACCTGCATCATCCATCTTGCTTACATAAATCAGATTTTTGGCCAATGTAGGAATATGCAGAACACCAGGAAGTGTTCTAATCCTTCCACCTTGCAGATTCAGCTTGAATTTTCCATGCCCGACGATTTTTTCCTTCTTATCATCCCCTAATAATACATCACCACCATCATACTTCTCATACTCACATAACCACTCCCTATGGGGAGTGAAGTGAAAGGATGCATCTGAGTCAATCAACCATTCCTCATGTTCTAAATGCCTATTTGAAGAAGAAGCCAAATACACATCCCCACCTTCATCTGAGGTGGTTTTTTCCTCTATAGAACGAGCATCATCAGGTCCCTTTCCTTTCTCAGGAGCTTTAGATCTGTAGCCCTTTTTATAGTGACCTTCCTTTCCACATTTCCAACACACCTTTACAATATTTCTTGGAGATTTAGATCTCCCACTCGAAACCTTATTATTTTTTCTGTTCTAGGACCCTCCTCATATAGATAAGGCATATCCATTCTGGCCCTCCATATTCATATGTATTATTTCCTCTGACAGCAAGGATGAGACAATGTCATCAAAATTCAAGGTGGTTGTATTGCTACATATTGAAATAACAAGAACGTCCCACGAATCTGGTAGAGAACACAACAAATTGATGCAATTATCTTCATCTAAGCTTTTAATATCAACAGATAAAAACTGGCTTACCACATTATTGAAGGCGTTCATATTATCTATCACCGAGTCTCCATCCTTCATTATGATGTTAAACAGCTTCTTACACAAGAACAATTTATTCACCAGAGACATAGATTGTTACAAAGTCCCTATTTTTTCCCACAAAGCCTTCATCGTAGCTTCCCCAAATACATTCAACAATATTTAATCCGAGACACACAACCGTACTATGCTCTTTGCCTTCTGATCCAAATTCTTCCAGTCTTCATCTGACATTGCCGTTGGTTTGGTACCTAGATCTACCGCGATCCACTGATCTTTAACCACCATCAGATCATCCATCTTGAGCTTCCACAACTCAAAAATCTGACCATTAAATTTCTCGATCTCTATCTTTCCATTGCTCGCCATCTTCTTTCACCGCAAGAGTCAATCCCAAGGATCTCCCATTGAACAGGTTCTACCACAGGCCCAAGAAAAAAACCCCTCAGTAGAAAAGGCATCCCCTTGAAGCCGAAACAACTCCAATACCAAATGTAGATTTTAACCCTGTACAGAAATTATCTGCAAATGAATCTTAAAAACATAAAATAAATAAAAGCGAAAGAATAAAACATAAAAAAGATATACAAAGATATTTTCCCTTGGATCCAAAATCGGGAATACCAGCTTGATTTTTCATTATATTCCTTTTAGTGTTACAACACATATATATACATGTCGAAGCATTCATAAAACCCCAATCCATTAACCCTGGATTAGAACATAATCGTAGATCTCTTGACCGGATCTAAAAAATAGCAGGGGCCAAAAACCATCATGCCCCAAAACCATGTGAAAACCCATGCGAAATACCATGGGCGGGTCCGCCCACCGAAAAATAGGGTCAAAAAAAGAAACTTTTTGGGGGCGCTGCCCTAGACCCTGAACATGGGTACCTACCACCCCCCCTATCACCCCCCCCCCATGTGTGCGAATAATCATGGAAATAATATAACACATACCAAACAAGGTTTCATTCCATAACCTGGTAATTAAAATATTATTTATTCAATTCCCATGCAAGATAATGCTTTGAAGTTTTTCTTTATATATATGACAAGAATTGTCATACAAGTATTTTTTATTTGATCATTTTACATGCAGAAAGGGGCTGAAGCTTGTGATAACGTCAATGGAATTTTTGACTCTGGATATCTCATTACTATCAGTGAATGGACAATTTTTTCGAGGTGTTTTATTTAGTCCAGTAAGAATTTGGTCCTTATCTTCTTCTTTATACTTCTTTGTATAGCTATCCCTTGGTATTTTGGATTTATTTACTTGATCGTTTATGTAATAACCCTGGTCATGTGGTAAAAAAGTACATATTGTGTTAAGGGTCTTAGTGATGGCACATTTAAGCATATAATGTAAATATTACAGCATTCATCTCAAATCAATATGATATTGTATATATTTTGTTACGATTGGAAATAAATATTGAAATTGCATTCGCATAGATTTTTTTTTTTTTTTTTTTTTTTTTACACGGTAGGAAAACCTATCGTAACTCAATTTTCAAACTAAATGTGAAGACAACCATCTCTGGCTATTATCTGTAAATGCAGGCTGACTCATCATCAATATTCAAGGAGAACCACACCACCTGGAATAACCCATTGGTGGTCTGTAAGGGGGAAAAATTTCACTCATGCCGGATGCTTCTGGGTCTTGGGTCGTTAACCTGTTTCCTTACATATAAGGAATACGAGCTCTTAGAAAAATAGAAGCAATTTTAGGGCATACTCCAAGCCCATCCATTCGCATGGCTATGGTAAATATATTGAAAATAATAGATACACTATGTCTATAAATAAATTAATAAATTAAATCTAAATAATAACTTAACCACTAACGTAGTGGTCTTTCCTTAAGGAGACACACACCTTTACTAGATACATTGGGTGGGACGTTAACAACAATATCCTAAGGTTGAACTATACTAAATATTATTCAAATTTTAAATATACATAATTGATAATTCTGGTATCCATAGTGCACAATTATAAGGTATAATGGATTTCAGTGATGTAAAGGGGAGTTAAACACCTAGACCTAGTAAATGTGGGGTACTCACATGTGCATTGGACATTGGAGGGAGAGGAATGAATGCAACCATCAACGGTTTGCTGATGTTTTGCAAAAGTGAACAATATTTTTTTCCCTCCCACACACCTTGCTGACCTTGGAGGAGGGAAAATGGCATCAAAGGGGGTGGCCAAAGGAAACAATTTTCCATTGAAGAGTTAGGAAGGACAGGGGGCCATTTGAGGTTAGGCCAAAAGGGAAAGGAATCAGAGAGATGATGTGGGAAGAAGAATACATGGGGAGCACAGTGAAAGAGTGGAAAAACTAGAGAAAACATAGTGGGAATGGATAGGAGAAGAAATAATATAGGGAGGAACACTGAAGAGAGAGAAGAAATCAAGGGACATAATCAAGCATGTTGATGGTTGAGCTCAGGCCCAGAAAATAATGGGATAGAGCTGCAAGATTTGGAACGTTGTATCACCAAAGGTGAGTTAGATACATTCTATTTCTCATTTGATATCTATCAGTTCATTGAAAACGAATATAAACCTAGGCTAAAGATCAACGAAGGTGTATGGATTGATAAAAGAAACCATGCCTGCAATCTCAATCACTTGTATTATTCTTACTGATGTGTGTCCTATTTGTTTCACTGACATTTTTGTGTCAACATAAGGAGGCCAGAACCCTTAATATCTCTGTGTGAGGAATGATCCTTCAATAATGCCATTTAGTGGATTTTTATTTACATCCTAGCGTGCCACTCCTTGGTTGGAATTATTCTCTCTAGGGCAGTGTCAAGGCCTCAGAATTCCACTGAAAAAACATGGGGGAAAACCACCTGGTCTGATCCTTAAAGCATCGCTGTTTGGTGTGGTGGCTCTGACTGGGGATAATGGGACTAGTTTCCAAATAAAAATGATTTTGGGGGTGTTTTGATTATACAAAATGCAATGGAAAATGATTCTAATTTATCACATCATCTATCTAAAATATCTATTCTAGTATATACCTAAGGTGTTTCTTCCTTTATGCAATCTAAAGAGATATCCTTAAACTATTAGTAATGTAAATTATTTAATAGTTGAAAGAGATGAAAATGATGTAAGATGATTCCTATAACAAAATATTTTGATTACAAGAATTACGAAAAATATATCGCATTCATATGTGTGATTATATATTGCATAAGAAATCATAGACAAATATTAGAACATAAGTGCATGTAAAATTCATCTATAATAACATTTCAAATATATAATGCAATCAAAAGATGATTGTCAATCTATAAAGAAAGACTACTAATGCAAACTGATAGTGATTGATCGGCTCCTGTTCAATTTCAAGCAATTTAAAGAGTACACTATTGCAACATCAGTTAAACAACTTTAATTGTCAAAAGATAACAGACTGTGTCCCATTAATTCATTAAAGCATTCACAAACTTACAATAATGCATTCTTTGCAAATGTTTTTGAAAAAATTCTGGACCATTCTCTAAATGCATGAGAAGGGTTTAAATACTAAAATAAATATGTTCTAAAATATATTATTACGAGAAAAAAGAGGAGATTTCAAACAACCATCATAATAAGACTAACTTTGACTACAATCGAGGAAAATAAAGTAACAATATGAATTATGAGTTCCAATCTTTATTTTGGATTTCCCCGCTAAGTTGAAAAATATGTAGCATGGACCTGAGATGAGATGGCTATGAAATTTGTGATCTGACCTCTCCTTTGAATATCACATTTGATAGTGTTGGCTACAATCTTCTTGTCGAATTTGTTAAAGACTGCAGGGTCTGGTATTGATGATAAGGCTTGATCAGAAAATTCCAATAATTTAATTTTCTTGATCAAAATTATTTACTTTTTTAATTGTTTCATCCTGCATTTACGTCATTTGTTTCCATTGTGTTTATAGCTGTTTGACTTCTGAGAGCACTTCAGACATGCACTCTTTAATAATTTTTTCTTTCACAAGTTGTTCACACACAAATTCAGTAATTTCCTTTGCCAACTTGAATGCTTTCGTTGTTGCTTTCTTTGCCTCTTGGATTACTTGATCAATTGCCTTTTATGTGTTTTCCTTTCTATTTTCAGATTCATTTTCAGAATGATCCAAATTATGAGATTGATGCTATGATTGTGTCGACTCATCTTCATACATGTCTTTCACTTCATTATCCAAGCTAATAGTTGGAGATGGTCTGTTGGCATCTTCAATAGTTAAAAAATATAAAGGAATATTTTCCAATATCGTACTTCTATATGCTTGGAAGGCTTCCAAGTCATCTTGATTGAGTTGATTGGATGCAAAATCGAGTATATCTGAAAACTTTTCAATTCTTGGAAAGAAATCATTAAATCTATCTATTTCTTTCACAAAAGGCTTCATTTTGAGTACTGTGATGTAGTTTTTAATTACACCATTTGGATCATATGGCCAATTTGGCATTACTGCCAGATTAAATAGATTAACCTTTGAAACTTTCTTGTAGGCATGACCAATATCAAATATTTTAAAAGTACATCACTATAAAGAGAAATTTGGCCAAACAACCTTCTTAGCATCTTTAAGTTGTTTAGAAGTACCATTTACAAGAAGTTGGTAAGTTATTTCTCTTGCAAGTAACTTATGAGGGACATAATATGGTAGGACATGAGGAGAAGCATAACTCCCAAATACTCTGATATATGTGAAAAATTCCTTTGCAAAACCATCTAGTAACAGAAAGAATGTCTATACTAGCCTCTTTGGAAACCCTAGGGGATTTCTCATTGAATATCATCTGGCACATAGGTGACATGACTTTATGGAAAAAATTTTAAAAATGAAAATGGAAGTATGAATCTTGAAGGTTTCAATGGTAAATGTGTATTGGGGTAGGATTTTGGGTCGTCCATTTCCATCCCATGGTAGGAAAACTAGAAGAAAATAAAATTGCATCCATGACATATGCACTCATGTAAAAGGAAGGTATTTCTCTATATGAAACACTTATTTTACTCCTATACTCCATGAAGTGTTTAGCTAAATTATCAGATAGGATATTTACCCAAATCAGAATTAAATAATTGATGATTGCGTCAATTAGTGGGACCTAATCTACAGAAAACCTGGTGGTATTAGGCTTTGCATATAATCTGGACAACATACCGGTAGCATAACAGTAAGGGGAAGGAATTTGGGAAATTGGGTACGTACTGAGTTTATCTTGATTAAGTTTTCCTTAGTCTTATTTCCATTCCTTTATGACTTTCATCAGATCTGGATTTTTTGTTCTAAAGCTCTGGACAAAATCTTTGTAATATTTCTACTGAGGGGAGGGTAGATGGTACATTTCCTGTAAGTCTTCTTCCCTGAATGACCCAATATTCTCACATTTTGAATCTTTGAATGTTCTTTCTTCTATTCTTAAGTGGTCGATTAGCCACTTAACCATGTCCGTATAGGGAAGAATATTTGGCCTTGCTGCTACCTTATGGATGAATGAACATGCAACATCGAAATAAGTTGCGTATGAAGTAACTGACATGCCTGTTGTAGCGGCTTTGGTTATTACCCTTATATTTTCTTCTTCAAATAAGTGATACATTTCTTCCCATGATGAAATGATGCAATCCTTGTTGTAGGTGGTGTTTGAAAATAGGGGAGACATATCTGAGTCTTTGGTAGACGATGCTTTGTCAATTTCTTTTCCTTTCTTGTTCATTTCAATTTTCCTCACTCCATTAAGTGGTCTCCTGATTTAAAAAAAAAAAAGAAAACATTAAAAATATAGAGAACAGGGAGGAAAACATAATTGAAAAAATTGAAGTAGATATGAATATATCAAAACCTTACTTCTATTAAATGTTATTAATCACCAATAATATTTTTAAATTGAACCTCTTACACCTTCACATGAAATTTCCATCGATCAATTTAAAGAGCTGGATCTCGTATTTCGGTTTGATTTGAGATGAGTCATTTCACATCGCATATTGCAACTTATAACTATTTCCATTTATGATGTTACCCACAAATTCTATGAAATGTGATCTACGCAAATCGCACATCGCAACGTTTATGCAGTAAATGAATTTTCTTTTAGTTATATCCTACGAAATGCAAAGTGTGCTTTCAAGAAATCATTTTGTTGCACTCTATTGGATTTTGGAGACTTATGTTCATTTATTTATTGGCTCGTCGGGTTTGTGTAATCGCAACTTTCACCGAATTTTATATAAGGAGATCGTTTAAATGAGGCGCAATGTGATTTTGGTTTATAATGGTGATTAGGGCGTTTGGAATAAGATTTCAATATGGCTTTGGAAAGAGATTAGTGCATATCATAGCCCACATGAATTAATGGATTTTAAGTCATTTTAAGTTTGTAAGCTATGTGAATTGCGATGTTCACTAAGGAATAAAACCGAATAAGTAAAAATAAACTTTATTTCCTAAAGTTTTTTTACTTAAAGCTAAAAATAAATGAAAATGAATTTCTTAATCATTTCTAAAGGGTTGTTGTATAGCACAACAATTAGCGATTCACTTGGGAGAACCAGCTATCTCTCACTAAATTTTTGAAATTTCTAAAACTTTATTTTTTGAAATAAAAATAGTTGCAGGAATGAATTTCGAACAAATAATATCTTACTAAGACACAAAATTTCTCTTAATTATAATTCATAATAATCCCTCTTATAAAGATATATATATGAGAATCTACATCAGCCTTTACTCAGTTAAAAAAGATAAAGCAGGTGGCTCTTACAGATTAGCTTTTATAAATATTTACTCTTTTATCATAGGTAGAGCCTTTGATCCAATAGGAAATTTAACATCTTGGCAAGGTTACCTTTTACCCAACAATGATTCTGTTGAACTCTTAGTTAAACTGAGAGGTGGGGGGGGGGTGGATCAGTTTAACACATTCATAGAGTTTTTAAACCTTTTATTCAAACAACCATACATCTTCATTTCATGTCCAACTTAATATGTAAGTAATCTTAGAATATGAGCAGCAAGTATTAATATAATAGAACAACAGACTTAATATGAGAGGGCAAGTATTAAGCAGACGATATAAATCAGATAAACACATAAACATCATGCACAGAGACACCAGATATAAGTGGAAACCCATAAAGAGAGAGAACCACATCTTATTATTGTTGTGATGCAAAGGCAAGCTCCAACTCCCTCTCAACACTGTTTTTCTGCAGGCACCAACCTACAGGAGGCCCCTACCTCAATTCTGCAAGCTACAACGTGCAAGGAAGCTCCAAATCCCTTCAATTTTCTGTAGGCACCAACCTACAGGAGGCTTCAACCTCAGTCAGCTACAACTGACAGCTATCAAGATGCAACTTGATAGGGTTGCTCCAACTTCCTCAATTTAACAAACTGAATGTTTGTTGATTTACCTCAGATATCAGCTCTGTTCTGTAGCTTCTCTTTCTTCTCTTAATCTTCTCTGCTTTATTCTTCTATATTCTGCATTCTCTATATTTTCTCTCTCTCTCTCCTTATTGAGATTATCAAATTGATATTATATATAGAAATTCTCACATGACTGTTTCTATTTCACAAAGAATTTGAAGTGAACAGTCATGACTCTTTGGCTTATGTCTCCTTATTCCTTTTTCCAACTCATTTTTATAATTACTACAATATGTACAAATTTCCATGCTACAGTGGGATTTTGTCTTTTCCTTAGGATACTTTCCTTTGCATCACAAACAATAAAAAATTAATTACAACATTTACATTCACATTTTTAATTACATATTTCAATTTTACTCAGCTCCTTTTCTGGATTTTGGCTTTACTGGATTTGTCTTTTCCTGCTGCTGTTAAGAATCTGTTCTGCAGACTCTTTGTTCACCGTCATCTGTATATTCCCTATTTACTGCACTTTTGAATCCCTTTGTTGTACATTTATTCAACTCTGCAATCTTTGTTTTCCTCTGCCAGGCCTCATACTTCCTCTTTCTGCGTGCATATAAAATGAATACAACAATTTGTACTCAATCCAACTGTCGATCTGGGAAAACTTGGATTAATGTGAAAACTTCATTTTCCATGGTTATAAAACCATACATATGAATTCATTCATATTTCAATCATTACAGTATTCCCAATCCAGGCAATCTCGTCACATTCCTTTATTCTATGCTGGCACATTTAAATAAACAGGTCTGAGTATTTTAATGTCTCAATTCAGAGAATTGAGATGTTCATTCAACATTCCGCCATGACTATAACGCGAACGTCCATCTACATATAATCCTCGACTGGTACATATATTAAACCACGTCCATATTGCACCAACAACCATTGTATATTATATTTGTTACGTGCCCGGGTCATATTCAAACATTATTATACGTAACATTTTCATATATATTCCATCGATCCTTATAATGCATCGACTAACATTAATAAACCAATTCTTTACATATATTTCCGCCCCGGGCCCACCTATAACTCAATGGACCAATCAAATGCACGCGTTGTACCTTGTTTATCCCTCACGCATCTTCGTTAAACTTCGGGCATGTTCAACACGCGATCGCCATCCGATGGCCTGTTTTCAAATCAACGGTTCCTATCTATTTCGCACAGTTTCCAATGCAGAACGTTAATGCGCGAAGGCGCAGTTTAACAGGCGGTTTTCGACTGGGTCCACAGGCCATGTGTTGATTTCTGTATGGAATCGCTCCTCCTCCGGGAAATACCACCTTCTGTATAGGGTTGGTGCGAAGAATACCACCATCTAGTGCCAAACCACCGTCACTGTTCATCGAGTCTTGTTTCCGCTCCTCTCCTATGCTCCAGGTTCCGCTCCATTCAAATATATATATATATATATATATATATATATATATATATATATATATATATTTGACTATGGTTCCGTTATACTCTGACGTAGAGTTCCGCTCCTTTTCTCGATTCCGTCTATTCTTATGCGTTTGACTATGGTTTCGTTATATATAACGCACCTACCATGTATACAACCTCCATGTCAATCGAATACAAGTGCTTTGTTAAAAAATTATGTTATGTGTAATGCCCAGCTGTATAAAAGACTCTTCGAATTTATCTATATATGTACATATTTTTGGAATAAAAACGGTTTCTCTGCAATAACATCTGTGGCTCTTCCTCTGTCGCTTCTGTCCCTCTGCCTCTGCCTCTACTACTGTGATAACAACTCTGTCTCTGTATTTTCTTCCTCTTCCTTTTCCTTTTTCTTTTATATTCATTTCCTTGTAACTGTTCCTGTTTCTGCATCTGCTACCTCCTTTGCCATCAATGACAACATTTCCAAAAGTCTCCCCCTTTGGCATTGATGGCAATACATACATTTTCTCTATTTTCCTGCTCTTTCTCCTATTGCTTGCTCTTCCTCCTGTTTGCCTACTCTTTCTCCTGTTGCTTGCTCTTCCTCCTATTTGCCTGCTCTTTCTCCTGTTGCTTGCTCTTCCTCTTGTTTGCCTGCTCTTTCTCCTGTTGCTTGCTCTTCCTCCTATTTTCCTGCTCTTTCTCCTATTGCTTGCTCTTCCTCTCCCTTTGACATCAATGGCAAAGGGTTGCTTTTTGCATTTCCTTTCTCTGAGTTATGTTTAGGCCCTCTTCTACCAACTTTGTAGCATGCTGATCTATAGTGATGTATAAGACTTGTTGAGAGAACACTTTGTGGGTTATAAAATTTGAATATACACTGCAAATTGATACAGTTCTTTCATTTGAATAGAGCTAAAAGTGAGAATAATGACACTTCATAGAATATATTGTATCAGCTTTATCTAGTCAGAGATGTATGATTGGATTGGATTCAGCAACTAAAATGCTGAGAGGCTTCAAATGATAATCACTACTCGTCTTTTATGTTTCAGATTCTCAATATAATGTTTCAATACTGATCCTTTTGCTTTGTAATTGACCTTTTGATGCTTGAATAATGTAGATAACTTTAGGATAATAACTTGGTGTTCTTTTTCCTTAATCCTTTGATCCTGAGGACCTGATTCATGCTTTCCTTGCTGGCTTTTCTCCCCCTGAAATGATATTTTCGTCTTTGTTCTCCCCCTTCATGTCTTGAAGAGTTTTCTTCATCCACATGAATTGTGTACAACATACTGTTGTTGCTATATATTCGGCTTCAGCTGTAGACAGAGAGATGGATGTTTGTTTCTTGCTTAACCATGCCACCAGACTTTCTCCTAGATAGAAAGCACCTCCACTTGTACTCTTCTTGTCATCCACACAGCTGGCCCAATCTGCATCTGTGTATGCTGATAAAGTGAATTTTTTTCTTTTAGGATACCAAAGTCCATACAGTGTTGTTCCTTGTAGATATCTTAATATTCTTTTGACTACAAGAAGGTAATTTTGTTTAGGTGCTGCTTGATATCTAGCCACTAGTCCTACTGCTAGAATGATGTTCGGTCTTGATGTAGTAAGGTACAATAGACTTCCAATCATGGATCTGTAGAGTTTTTGATCTATATCAGCAGACCAATCATCAACACACAACTTGCAACATGTGGTCTTGGGAGTTGACACAGGTTTGCAATCTTCCATTTTGAATTTTTTCAGCATTTATTTTAGGTATTTTTCTTGAGAGATGAAGGTGCTTGTGTTCTTTTGTTGAATTTGCAGTCCCAATTAGAAACTAAGCTCTCCAATCATACGCATTTCAAACTCTGTTTTCATCTCATCAACAAACCCTTTTGCTAGTTCAACTTTGTTGCTTCCAAACATAATGTCATCAACATACACTACAACAATCAGGAGTTCATTCTCATGGGCTTTTATGTATAGATTGTTGTCTACTCCACCTCTCTTAAAACCCTATTTTTGCAAATGTTTATCCAGTCTTGAGTACCAAGCACGAGGAGCCTGTTTCAGTCCATATAGGGCCTTCTTCAGTCTGCATACATAGTCTTCTTTGTCTGTCAATGAGAAGCCTTCTGGTTGTTCCATGTATACTTCTTCTTCTAGATCTCCATTAAGAAAAGAAGACTTTACATCCATTTGATATACCTTGAAGTCTTGGTAGCATGCAAATGCCAGGAACATTCTGATAGCTTCCATTCTGGCTACTGGGGCAAATGTTTCTTCATAATCAAGTCCTTCGATTTGTGAGTATCCTTTGCAGACCAGCCTGGCTTTATTCCTGATTACTTGTCCTTGCTCATTCATTTTGTTTTTGAATACCCATTTTGAACCAATGATATTCTTCTCAATTGGTCTAGGAACTAGTTCCCAGGTATTGTTCTTCTCGATTTGGTCCAATTCTTCATTCATTGCTTTTACCCAATACTTGTCCTTGTTGGCTTCTTCAAACTTCTTTGGCTCTATTTGTGATAACATTGCTATGTATACTTCTTCTGTCTGTTCAGCTAGCTGCCTTCTTGTTTGCACTCCTACACTCTTGTCTCCTATGATTTGATCTTTTGGATGGTTCTTTTGAGTGTATCTTGAGGGGGTTTTTGAGTTCAGTTCAGCATTTTCTGATGTTTTGCTTATTTCTTCATCATCTTGGTTCTCTTCTTCATGATTTTCAGGATGGCTGCTGCAGTCTGTATCTCTTGTCTTGTTTGGAAGTTCTTCATCAAATCTTACATCAATACTTTCTACAATTTTTCGAATAGTCTTGTTGTAGCATCTGTATCCTTTACTCCTGGATGCATATCCTAACAATATTCCTTCATTTGCTCTTGCATCAAATTTCCCCAGATTTTAATCATTGGTCTTTATGTAGCACTTGCTACCAAAGACTCTAAAGTGCTTGATTGATGCAGGTTTACCATGCCATAGCTCATAAGATGTCTTATCACTGTTAGGTCTTAAATGAGCTTTGTTTAGAATATGTACTGCTGTGTGTATAGCTTATGCCCAAAAGGTTTGAGTAATGTTATTCTCTTGCATCATAGCTCTGGCCATTTGTTGTACAGACCTGTTTTGTCTCTCTGCTACTCCATTCTGCTGAGGTGTCCCTGCAATGGTAAATTGTTTCTTTATTCCATGTTCATTACATAGGTCTACGAAATCATAATCTGTGAATTATCCTCCTCTATCTAATCTGATACACTTTACATTGCATCCAGTTTGATTTTCTACTAATGCTTTGAATATCTTAAACTTCTCTAGTGCTTCTGATTTGTTCTTGAGAAAAGCAACCCATGTCATTCTGGAGAAATCATCTATTATCAGCATGAACTAAGATTCTCCACTTGGTGTCTTGGTTCTAGTAGGTCCACACAGATCCATGTGCACAAGCTGGAGTGTTCTTCTTATTGATAACTCTTCTTTAGATTTAAAGGATATGTGAGTCTGTTTCCCCAATTGACAAGATTTGCATATGGTATTTGAAGGCCTTTTTATTTCAGGCATATCTCTGACATCTTTCTTCTTACTCAGTATGATGATATGGTCGAAGCTGAGATGTCCCAATCTACTATGCCATAACCATGACTCCTCAAGTTTGCTAAGATGGAAAGCTTCATCCTCCTCTTTCACTATGTACACATTACTCTCTGTTCGGACACCTTTGAGCAGAGTCTTTCCTGTTGTGCTTGATCTGACTTCACAGTCTTGTGCTCTAAAGAGAACGTCACAGCCTTTGTCACACATCTGACTGACACTCAGTAAATTTGCTTTCAGCCCATCTACAAATAGTACATCTTGGGCCTTTCCTCTTCCATTATCTATGCTGACTGAGCCTTTTCCCTTGATCTTACCTGATTTATCATTTCCAAAAGTAACATTTCCATATTTCTTTTCATCAAGAGTAATAAAATTACTTTTGTCTCCTGTCATGTGTTTAGAGCAGCCACTGTCCAAATACCATTGACTTTTCAGAACTTGAGCAGTTAAAGCCAGGTCACATTTATTCACCTTCTTTATCCACTGGAGGCACCCTTTTGTTTTGTATATTTTGTGAGGTGTTGACCTCCATCTTCTTAGAGGACATTTGGAAGACATATGTCCAACTTGATTGCATATACAACATTTTATTATAGTTTTTGTAGAATTATGAGTATGAACAGAATTTCTTTGATTCATAAACCTCCTTGAGGTGTTAAACATCAATATTTGTCAACACTTTCTACACTCAATGATTTTATGACCAAATTCCTTACAATAAAAGCAGTAACCATAGAAGATATTTGCATACCTGATGTAAGGTTATCTCTTCCATTTGTTTGCTTGAGGCAGTCTCTTCAATGTTTTCATCTTTTGCTAGATTGAATTACTCCTTCTTGCATGACAATATGCAGCAATGTGTCCCAACTTGTGGCAGACATAACATGTGGCATTCTTCATTGGAGGGAAGAATCTTCTTTGATGGTTTCCAAATTTTACATATTCATGGGTCTTAGTATTTATTACATTCTTTGCTACTAGTGGTTTCTTCTATTCTCTATCTCCCTTATTGCAGATTTCTTCTTTTGTAGGAATTGTTTGAGCTACTTCATCATTCTTCTTTGCTTTTACAAAAATAATCTCTCTGTCAACCTTTTCTTTTCCTTTACTTGATTCTCCTTCGTAGCCTATTCCAGTCTTTATCATAGGGGATCTTTGAGCAACCAAAATTTCATTCAAATTAATAGAGCTTGTTGTTTGGGAAGAGTTTATAACCACTTTCCTTTGAGTATTTTCTAATTTATTTCTGAGACATACTACTTCTTCTTCCAACTTTTCTTGTTCTTGAGTTTTTTCTTTGATTTGCTTAAGTAACATGTCCTCTATCTTCTTGGCTTCTTCAAGCTCTACTTTTAGCTTCTCAAGGACTTCTGAATTCTGTTCTTGTCGTACATATTTGAGGAGAATGTCCTTTTGTTTTTTTCATTTCAGTTTGAGTCTATCAATCTCTTCTAGAGCACTTCTTAGCTCCCCCTCAAGGTCTACTTCACCTTCTTCTTATTCTTCTAGCAAGAGTCCTTCAAGATCTTCTATGGCCATTAGCAAAAATTCAGAGGTTCCCTCTTCTCCTGAGGATTCATCTGAGTCTTCAGATGTACTAATGTCTTGTTGAGCATAGAAGGATTTTTTGCTAAATTTCCTTCCTTTCTGCCAGTTCTTTGATGTGTTTTTCTCTGATTCTTAAGCTTCATTTCTTACTTTATTGTGAGGACACTTAGCAGCATAGTGTCCCACTCTTCCACAGTTAAAGCATTTGAAGGGGAGTTTACCTTTGTATTTACCTGAGTCTCTATCCAATTTCTTGACAAAATTTTCCTCTTCTTCATTCGAGCAAGAGCATATGTCTCCCTCTTCTCCTTTCTTATTTTCTGTTTTAAAGGCTGCTTCCCTTGTAATTGGATTTTTCTGTGGGAGCCTCATTTTATAGGCTGTTAGATTTCCAAGTAGCTGGTTCATGGTCAAGGTCTCCCAGTCAGTTGTTTCTTCTATTGCAGACACTTTTGGATTAAACCTGGATGGAAGAGATCTTAGAATATTTTTCACAATTATACTTTCTGGCATTTTTTCTCCAAGAGCTTTCATATTGTTAATAATTTTTGTAGCTTTTAGGAAGAAACTGGAAATTTCTTCATCATCATTAATTTTTAAGTTTTCAAACTGGGCTCTATATACTTGAATTTTGGCAGTTTTTACTTTCTGGTCTCCCTCATGTATGTTCTCAAGAGTATCCCATATTTTTTTGGCAGTGTCTTTGTGCATTAATTTAATAAACTCTGCTTCACATAATCCATTCAGGATGGCATTCATGGCTTTTTCATTAGCCACAAAATCTTTTTTTGAGTCTTTTTATGTGTCAGTTGCCTTTTGGGCATATCTTAATTCCACAGTAGCCCAAACTTCTATTCCTAGAGACATTATGTATGTCCTCATTCTGATTTTCCAGAAAGCATAATTTTCACCAGTGAAGAAAGGGGCTGTATTGGTTGAGCATCCTTCTTTACTAGCCATCTTGGGAACCTAGGATCTCCTTTCAGTTGTTAGACTTGTACAAAGGAACCTGCTCTGATACCAATTGTTGAACTCTTAGTTAAACTAAGAGGGGGGGGGGGTGAATCAGTTTAACACATTCATAGAGTTTTTAAACCTTTTATTCAAAATAACATACATCTTCATTTCATTTCCAGCTTAATATGTAAGTAATCTTATAATATGAGCAATAAGTATTAATATAATATAACATCAGACTTAATATGAGAGCAGCAGGTATTAAGCAGACGATATAAATTAGATCAACACATAAACATCATGCACAGAGACACCAGATATAAGTGGAAACCCATAAAGGGAGAAAACCACATCTTATTATTGTTGTGATGCAAAGGCAAGCTCCAACTCCCTCTCACCACTGTTTTTCTGCAGGCACCAACTTACAAGAGGCTCCTACCTCAATTCTGCAAGCTACAACTTGCAAGGAAGCTCCAACTCCCTTCAATTTTCTGCAGGCATCAACCTACAGGAGGCTTCAACCTCAGTCAGCTACAACTGACAGCTATCAAGCTGCAACTTGATAGGGAAGCTCCAACTTCCTCAATTTAACAAACTGAATGTTTGTTGATTTACCTCAAATATCAGCTCTGTTCTGTAGCTTCTATTTCTTCTCTTAATCTTCTCTGCTTCATTCTTCTATATTCTGCATTCTCTATATTTTTTCTCTCTCTCTCCTTATTGAGCTTATCAAATTGATATTATATATAGAAATTCTCACATGAATGTTTGTATTTCACAAGGAATTTAAGGTGAACAGTCATGAATCTTTGGCTTCTGTCTCCTTATTCCTTTTTCCAACTCATTTTTAGAATTACTGCAATATGCACAAATTTCCATGCTACAGCGGCATTTTTTCTTTTCCTTAGGATACTTTCCTTTGCATCACAAAAAATAAAAAATTAATTACAACATTTACATTCACATTTTTAATTACATATTTGAATTTTACTCGGCTCCTTTTCTAGATTTTGGCTTTACTGGATTTGTCTTTTCCTACTGCTGTTAAGAATCTGTTCTGCATACTCTTTATTCACTGTCATCTGTATATTCCCTGTTTACTGCACTTTTGAATCCCTTTGTTGTACATTTCTTCAACTCTGCAATCTTTGTTTTCCTCTGTCAGGCCTCATACTTCCTCGTTATGTGTGCATATAAAATGAATACAACAATTTGTACTCAATCCAACTGTCGATCTGGGCAAACTTGGATTAATGTGAAAACTTCATTTTCCATGGTTATAAAACCATACATATGAATTCATTCATATTTCAATCATTACAGTATTCCCAATCTAGGCAATCTCATCACATTCCTTTATTCTATGCTGGCACATTTAAATAAACAGGTCTGAGTATTTTAATGCCTCAATTCAGAGAATTGAGATGTTCATTCAACATTCCGCCATGACTATAACGTGACCGTCCATATACATATAATCCTCGACTGGTACATATATTAAACCACGTCCATATTGCACCAACAACCATTGTATATTATATTTGTTACGTGCCCGGGTCATATTCAAACATTATTATCCGTAACATTTTCATATATATTCCATCGATCCTTATAATGCATCGACTAACATTAATAAACCAATTCTTTACATATATTTCCGCCCCAGGCCCACCTATAACTCAATGGACCAATCAAATTCACGCGTCGTACCTTGTTTATCCCTCACGCATCTTCATTAAACTCTGGGCATGTTCAACGCGCGATCGCCGTCCGATGGCCTGTTTTCAAATCAACGGTTCCTATCCATTTCGCACAGTTTCCAATGCAGAACGTTAATGTGCAAAGGCGCAGTTTAACATGCGGTTTTCGACTGGGTCCACAGGCCACGTGTTGATTCCTGTATGGAATCGCTCCTCCTCCAGGTAATACCACCTTCTGTATAGGGTTGGTGCGAAGAATACCACCATCCAGCGCCAAACCACCGTCACTGTTCATCGGGTCTTGGTTCCGCTCCTCTCCTACGCTCTAGGTTCCGCTCCATTCAAATATATATATATATATATATATATAATTTTTTTCAACTATGGTTCCGTTATACTCTGACGCAGAGTTCCGCTCCTTTTCTCAGTTCCGTCTATTCTTATGTGTTTGACTATGGTTGCGTTATATATAACGCACAGTTCTTTGGTGTATACATATATATATAAACCATATATATATATATATATATATATATATATATATATATATTTATATATATATATAATGCACCTACCATGTATACAACCTCCATGTCAATCGAATAAAAGTGCTCCGTTAAAAAATTATGTTATGTGTAACGCCCAGTTGTATAAAAGATTCTCGGAATTTATCTATATATGTACATATTTTTGGAATAACAAAAGTTTCTCTGCAATAACATCTATGGCTCTGCCTCTGTCGCTTCTGTCCCTCTACCTCTGCCTCTACTGCTGTGATAACATCTCTGTCTCAGTATTTGCTTCCTCTGCCTCTGCCTTTTTCTTTTATATTCATTTCCTTGTAACTGTTCCTGTTTCTGCATCTGCTACCTCCTTTGTCATCAATGGCAACATTTCCAACAGATTCATTGTCCCATCTAGTGTTTCTTACAATTTCCAAAAATAAATACTAACTTTAGACAATTGATCTATTTTTTTTGAAACTTTTTCTTTTTTTGTATCATATTTTTATTTACTTAAAATTCATTGTCTTGGCTTGGTAACCAAATGATGACAATGCCATTCACTAGTTGTAATTAAACTGATCAACTTGTCTCTTAATGAGACGCCTTGTCCTCTTGATATAATCTCAAGTCATTACCCTATTTTGGTAGGCAGTATTGGTAATTTCAACTCAAATATTTCCCTATGAATATAGTAAACAAGCTCCTCATGAGACTTATTATCTTTTAAGCTTTTCTAGTGTAATATTTTTTGAATTTCTTCCAAAAATTAATAATTTTTCCCAGATGGGGTGAATCATTGGTCCTTTTAAGGATTCTAGTTGAAAATGTTGAGTTTTATATTACTTTTCTGTAAAAGAGTCTTTACTATGTTAAGGATTCTTTTCTTGACTGATGATAGAATAATAATGCTATATAATGATGAGAATTCATCATAGAATAAAAAAAATTCAGTGAAATTGCATATTTCAGTGAAAAATAAAATCTTTTTGTCTTTCAAATATTTTGATTGTTTCCTCAACACTTCTCATTTCTATAAGCGATAAATAAAAAAGGATCATCTGAGATTTTAGTTTGAAAAGCCAAGAATTTATACTAAGCAACATTTACTTTCCTAAGGGAAAGAAAAGACACCAGTATACAAGGAATAGAAGAGGTTACCTTCTATGAAAAGTATTTTTTCAAAATCTTCCCATTAACAGGCAAATAATCTCTTTTGCCTGATATATCTTGCAATAAGAATGTTGATGGGCCTATTTCTTCAATTATTTCAAATGGACCTAGCGAGAGTTTTTGGAACTTTGTGTGCTTACCTTTTTCCTCACGCGCTTTGTCCCATTTCAATACCAAATCACCAATTTGAAAATGTTTTGTAATAACAGAAGTTGAATCAAATGAGGCTTTTACTACCTGTTGATGATGTGCATGAGTACGTTTAGATTTTTCTCTTTCTTCTTCTAACTTAAGAATTTGACATTGTCTAATTTATAAAGAAGAAGAAGGAGATTCATAAATAAATTGTACTAAGGAAATAGAGGGAATAACTACATTGGTAGGAAGAAAAAATTATTTTCCATAGAAAATATTGAATGGAGAAGTGCCAATAGAATATTTTTGAGTTATTCGGTTTGTCCAAAGAGAAAAGATTAACGATTTATGCCAATTTCGTTAGTTTTGATCAATATTTATTTTTATTATTCTAATCAAGTTTTTATTCATGGACTCTGCTACACCATTTCCTTGTGGGTAATAATTTGCAAAATACTTAGTTTAAAAACTCTTTTGATTGCAAATTCCATCATAGAAGTTCCTGAGAAGTAAGATGTGTTATCAAACATTAAATTAGTAGGTAAAATAAACCTAGTTATGATATATTAGTCTATGAAATTAATGATATTTTTAGAGTTGGATAACTTTAATGGAATTTCTTCCACCCATTTAGTAAAGTTATTTATAGATGTGAGAATATATATATATTTTTTGGAAGAGTTAGGAACAATATCACTGATTATATCTAATCCCCATTGTTCAAATGGTTGTTCGATATTGAATGGATGTAATGGGAAGGCTGGCTTCCTTTGTCTTCCTGATGCAGTTTGACACACTTTGCATTTTCTTTCATATTTATGAGCATCTTTGAAAAGTTTAGGACAATAGTAACCTAGATGCAAAATTTTGTGTGATGTTGTATTTCCTCCAAAATGTCCTCCAGCCGGTCCATCATGGAGTTCCTGCAAGAATTTCTTTGCTTAAAATTTTTATAAGCATCTTCATAGTATAGAATCAAAATTTCTCCTAAAAAATACATCATTGATTAATTCGTATTGCTTGGCATTTAATCTCAACGCCTGTTTCGTTTTGTAACTGATTTGGGTTGGATCATATCCATTCTTCAAATAGAATATGAGATTGGCATATTGAGATTGCGCATTGTTGAGGCTTACTTATGATATTTGCACACTGTTAACTCAATATTCTTCGAATGATAGATGGGATGCTCTTGTAATAATTCTGCAAAAACCTTCACCTCTAACAATTTTAGAGGGCCTTATTTCTACATCATATTCTTGTAAAGCGGTAACCCAGTTAACCCTTTTCTCTCCTAATTATCTTTGCATTAATAGTTTTCTCATTGTAGAGATGGAACTATGATTTTGGTGTGAGTTGTTAGGAGAAATGGCCTGAAATTCTTTATAGCCTTAAAGATAGAAAATGCTTGCTTTTTGACAGATGAATAATTTGGTTCTACACCTTGAAAATTGGAACTGAAAAATGATATTGGTACTTAAATTTGGTGGTCATTAAGTTGTGTTAAAAAAACAACATATGATGTATCTAATGAAAAAGTATATATAGTAAAGGGATTAAGAAAATTGGGGGTAGTCAGGAATGGAGCATTGAAAATGAATTTTTTAATCAAATAAAATGCTTCTCTTTCATTATGTCCCCATTTAAATATTGAATTTTTCTTAATCATGTTTTGTTATGGTAAAAATGTTTGTGAAAATTCAGGGAAAACCTTTTAACAAAAATAATTTTCCCAAGAAATGACTACATAAATTTCCTGTTATGAGGGACAGGAATTCTTTTAATCTCTTCAATTAATTCAGGATCAATATAGATACCTCTTTTTGACACAACGAATCCTTAAAATTTTCCTTCATCTAATGCAAAAAATTGTTTCTTAGGGTTTAATGGGGTGCCATAGCTTTTACATCACTCGAAGACTTGCTTTAGGTCATTCACATGATTGGTTACTTGTTTATAAGGGATTGTAATGTCATCTAAATAAATAACCACTAATTTATTTATGAGCCCCCTAAAATCTCTGTCCATAGCTCTCTGAAAAGTGGCATTTGCATTAATTAATCAAAATGGAATCTTTTGATAGGCTTAAGTTCTCCACTTATTCTTCAATGTAGTCTTTAATCTATCATTTGGATGTACGAGAATTTGGTTATATCCCAAGAATCCATATAGAAATGACGTCAGTTCAGAACCAGCTATTGTCTGTAGTACTTGTTCCATGGTTGGTAATGGAAAGTTTTCATTTTGACATGCTTTTTTTAAATTTCTCAAATCAATGCACATTCTAATATCGTCATTTTTCTTCCTGACGGGCACAAAATTTGATACCCATTTAGAATGCCTGACTGGAAAGATGATTTTTTCCTTGAATATTTTGTTCGTTTATTTTTTGATTTGATTTTCAAGATTTTGGTGAATCTTCCTCAATTTTTGTTGTGGAATTGTGTGTTGAATCAAAAAAGTATCATATGTTTAAGATTAGTGTAATCCCAAGCAAAGACACTTTTTTACGTTCTAAATAATCTGATAAATGATAATATTTCTTCGGAAGATAGACCGGGACCTAGATTGACATTTTGAGGTTTTTCGGTGGTTCCTAGATTTACTAACTCAAATATTTAGGTAGAGCTTTGAGTTTTTGAATTAGTAACTATTTTAAACCTATTTTTCATATCATATAGGTCTTCTAACTTGACAACAAACTTAGGAATAGGATTTTCGTCTTGTTCTTCCTTAATCTAAATGTCATGTTCATTTTCATCCAAAATTTGACTATCATAAGATCCTTTAGATGTTAGGAAATCTATGATATCTGAATCATCATTGAATATTCTCCAATTGGTAATATTATCAAGAACAAATGGTCTAAAAAATAATTCAATGGAAAATATATCAGGACTAAACTCTTGAGATGGAATTAAATTTGATGCTACATTAGCCAGTAGATCTGTGCTAGCATTTGCATTCTAGATGTAGAGGAAATATTAAAGGCTAAGAAATGAATGGTTAATTCTTGGACTAATGATTGGTAATGATTTAAATGTCCAGAATTACAATGAATCGTATTTCTTACTTGTCTAACAATGATTTCTGAATCTCCTAGGAATTTCACATATTTGATATTAACATCAATGGATTTGTATAAACCTTAGACTAATGCTTCGTATTCAGCTATATTGTTTGTAAAATTGAATTTTAGTCTGCAGGCTAACATGGTTTTTTCTCCTTCTGTTCTTATTAAAATACAACTAGTGTCTGCACCATATTCTGATTTAGAACCGTCAAAATAAATAGTCCAAAATAAATAACTAACTACTAATTTATCTACAAAATTTATACAATTAGAACTATCTATCTGGAAAAAATTCTCGATCTGATAAACAACTGCATTATCAAAGAAAGGTGATGGTTGAGAATTGAAATTTCCAAAAAACGACTCTACTGAGTAGTTTCCAATAATGTTATTATTGAATGCTAATGGCTCATTTACTCCTTCAATATCAATGACTGTATGTTTCATGAAATTTTCACGGTCT